>CAKNYM010050952.1:41168-52668 GCA_932195095.1 Andricus curvator
AACTACGAACTAGGAAGAAGAACTAAGAACTAGGAAATAGGAACTAGGAAGAGGAAGATGAAGATGAATGGGGATTATTAAGAGGAACTAGATAGTGGAACTAGGAAGAGGAGTTAGGGCGAAGAATTGGGGAGAGGAACTAGGAAGATGAAGATGGATGGGAATTAGTAAGAGGAACTAGATAGAGGAACTAGGAAGGAGAACTAGGAAGGGGAAGTTGGAGAGGAATGGGAATTAGTAAGAGGAACTAGATAGAGGAACTAGGAAAAGGAAGTGGAGCTAAGAACTAGAAAGAGAAAGAGGAACTAGAAACTAGGAAGATGAACTATGATGAGGAATTAAGAACTAGGAACTAGGAACTAGAAAGAGGAAGAGGAACTACGAAAAGGGACTAGGAACAAGAAGGGGAACTATAAACTAGGAAGAGGAACTAGGAATAGGAATAGCAAGAGGAAGATGAACTAGGCATTGGGAAGAGAAAGAGGAACTAGGAAAATAAAAGGAAGAGGAGCTAGAGAGAGGAAAATGAACCAGGAAGAGGAAGAGGAAATAGATAGAGGAACTTAAAAGAGATACTAGAAGGAGGAACTTCGAAAGAAGAAGAAGGAAGAGGAAGTGGGAAGAATAAGGATTAGAAGAAGAAGCTGAAGAAGAACAGAACAAGCGGTAACACGTCTTCAATAATCGTAATATTGCGTAAGGGATGTCGAATCTCTCGGATGGGGGGATTGCTGGAAATGATGGACGAACGAGGGGGATGAAATAGTGGTTAAGGGAGAGGGATGTTCTCATTGAAGCGCAAGCGCCATTGGAGGAAGTGCTCTGGATCCTCGAGGATCGGAAGAGGAAGCCGAAGAAGCTCAGCGGACGCAGACAGCGGCGGGCAGCGACGGCCCCGAGCCGGAAACAAGGGTGAGATGCACCCTCGTCGTCCTCGTCAATCGGCCACGGCTTTTCCACGGACGGACTCTCGTCGTCAGTTAGGAAGGCAGATCGACTAGCAGATCCGGCCGTCCAAAATCGGAAAGCAACCGTCGGCTGACGGTCTGCGCAACCACTTGTGTGAGTCTCCTTTACTACATATATACTTCTTCGGCACTTCTCACCCTTAAGAACCACTTACCCAATAAAATCCAATTATTTAATTGTAGGGTATAAAAAAACGATTTTTTGGAAAGGGGAGATTTTTTCAGGGGTGGTACCAGTGAAGTTTTAATGCTAGTTTCATTCTTGGATTCATTTGTGTACCGGAAATTCGATCAGAAGGATCGAAAAGGAAGAAAAAAGAATTTTTAAATGTGGACTTTCGAGTTGAAAAAACTGCGACGTAATTTAAAAATTAATTTCTAAAGGGTTGGGACATTGGTAAATATAACAAATTTCAAAAGAAGCTTTATGTTGTTTCTTTCATTTCAGAAAACAGAATCAAAATCAAAATTACGATTTTTTTTCTAGAACGACCCAGGCGGAAAAAATATACATAGTGGGAAATATTATATATAATTTTTCCCACTATGTATAAATTATATATAATTTTTTCGCCTGGGGAAAGAAAATCTGAAATAACTAGTCATAAATAAACAATTACAGATTAGGGTACCCAAAAAAGTGTGTTTTTGAATTTTGCAAACGCTACCCTCTGCATTTTTTTCCTTTTGAAGAAAAAATTCTTTTATTTTTAAAAAATTGTTTAGAGGTTCCGCTAGTCCTTTTTTGGTATGAAAATTAAAATTCTTACTTTTCAAATTTAAAAAATTCAAATTTAATTATGAAAATTCTTTTTAGGGAAACTGTCTTCTTTTTTATTATCGAAAAACATCTTAGAAAATATTTTCTTCATATTGAAAAAGAAATCCTGTAGATATTATTTGAAAAAATGTTTAGGGGACACTTTAGACTATTAATTGTGATGCAATTCAAATTTTTTGTATTCAAAGCCCGATAATATCTTAAAAAAAATTTGTTTTTTTTCATCAAACTCATGACTATTTTTCCGATAAATAGAAAATAATTTTGAGCGATGAAAGAATTTTTAGCCTCAAATGAGTATTTAAGAACAAAAATTTAATTAGGAAAATTAATTTTCAGATCTAAAATGGCCTAGTGAAAACTCTAAACAATTATTTAAAAATGAAAGAAAATGTATGGCAGTATTTTTTAACAAAAAGAATTTTAGAATTTGTTATATTCAATAATGTCTATTTATTTGTCAAAAAGTTGACCATTTAAAAGTCAAAAAAAAAAAAAATCCAAAACCGTCTATAATGAAGAAAAATTAAATCTTTTTAAACATATGCAGAACTGATAAAAATGTTTAAAAATATGGGAAAAATGAATTTTTCTACGATTTATTTGATTTTGACTTCAAAGTCAAAAAACTTGTGGGACAAATTTTAAAAATATTTTAAAAATTCTTAAATCTAGAATATTGAACTCGACTCTTCATTTTTATCTTTCTCAACTCAGTATGAAAGACATCTGTGAATCTAAAATACTATAAAAAATTTGTTAATATTTTTTAGTAATTTTTCTTTTTAAATTTGTTGTTCGGGATTTAGAATTGCTATTAAAATAAATATTTATAAATATAAACTTTTTACAACTATAAAGTCTCTTAGAAACGTGAGAAAATTGTGATAATATCAAAAAAGCTATTTTTTAAAATAAATAGGCAAATGCAAAATTTCCCGTTTTATTTCGATGATTTTATCATACTTGTTGAAAAATCGTCCTTATAATTGAAACTTTGAACGAAAAACGTAAAATTTTTTTTTTTTAATCAATCTGATCCGACGTGACAGTAACAAATTATTTTTTGAAATACAAGAATGTATTCATATAAAATAATTCTTTCCACTGAAGTAACAGTTATTTTCTGTCATTTTTATAATACTACAAAAAATTTTAAAATTAAATTTCACTCTCAAATCGAAATTATTTCAATTTTCTTCTATATTCCGTCGGAGATTCAACGACGCAAGAAATCTGATGATATTTCCTGAAATACTGGAAAATTTATTAAAATACCTTGGGGGATTTAAAAATTTCTTTAGTTTATTAAAATCAATCCTTTAAACTCCCATTCAAAATTTTAAAACTCTCGAAAAATCTTTGGTATTTTAAAAAATACCCTGAAATATTAAAAATCCTTTAAAATTCTTTGAAACTTTTTAAAGCTCTTGAAAATTACTTGAAATTTTTTTTAAATACCCTAAAATCTTTAAAATTATTTTAAATCACTTCAGATTATTGAACTCTATTAAAAACATCCTAGTTTATTTCAAATTCTTTAAAATCTCTTGAAACCTCTTGAAATGTTTCAAATTATGGAAATCATGAATTTCTTTTGAAATCTTTTAAAATGTCCTACAATTTTTTTATTTCTTTAAAATCTTTTGCAATACCTTCAAATATTTAGAAATCTTTGGAATCCGGCGAAATCCTTATGAAATCATTTCATATCTTCTGAAATTATAGGCAATTTTTTAAAACCCCATGAAAATTGTTTTAATCCCTTAAAATCATTCAAATTCTTGATAATTGATTGAAAATTTTCTAATCTCTTGAAAATACCTTGAAATCTCTCAAAAAGACCTAAAATATTTCTTGAATGCTTTGAAACCTGTTGACATTCCTTTAAAATTTTAGAAGCTCGTAAAAATTCTCTGGAAGTTTTGACAGTTCCCTGCAACCTATAAAATCCTTTGGGAACCCTTGAAATTTTTTTAAGCTTTTGGAAATGCCTTAGAATTTAAAAAAATACCCTAAGACATTTTAAATCCCTTAAAATCTTTTGAAATCCATGACAATTTTGTAAAGTACTTGAAAATTCTTTGGAATTTTGAAAATTGCCTAAAAACTTTTAGAATACCCTAAAATATTTCAAGTCCTGTAAAATCTTGTATAATCTCTTGAAATTTTTTGAACCTTTTAATAATTCTTTATAATTTGTAAGAATACATTAAAATATTTCAAATCTTCACAATTTTTTGAAATCCCTTAAAGCTCTTCAAACCTCTTGACAAGTTCTTTGGAATTCTTTAATATCCTAAAATCTTTAAAGGGCTTTTAAATCCCTTAAAAATATTAAAATCTTTAATAAATTATTTTTAATCTTTTAAAATATTCTTAAAATATCCCCTAAAATCTCTAAAATCCTCGGAAATCTTATAAAATTCCTTGGAATCTGTTTAAAAAAGCCTAAAACTTTAAAGATCCTATAAGAGCATTTTATATCTTCCGAAATTCTTCAAAACCCCATGAAAATTTGATCCCTTTAAATCATTAAAATCCTTCGAAATTGCTTGAAAATTTTTAAATCTCTTAAAATGCCCTGAAATATTTTTTTAATTCTTGGAAATCCTTCGAAATACCTTTAAATTATTGAAATCTATTAATAATTCCTGGAATTTTTTTAAAAACCCTATAATATTTAAATCCTTTGAAATATTTCAAAATCCCTTCAAATTATTGAAATCTATTAAGAATTTTTTGGAATTTTTTTAAAATACCCTTAAAAATTTCAAAAGAATTCAATAATTGAAGGGATTTCAAAGGATTTAAATTATTAAAACCCATTGTTGTTAACCCATCGGTTAATTTATTGAAGGAAGTGACTAAAGTGATATTTTTATTTAAAAAAGTGATTATAGTGAATTTATCTTTAAAAAGTGATTTGAGAAAGAAAGTTAATTTTTGGCACCCCTGATTATTCTTGACTTATTTTAACGCTCTTGAAAATCACTCGGACTTTTTTAAAATACTCTAAAATCTTGAAAACTCTTTTAAAGTTTTGGAAATATCATGAAGTTTTTGAAAATACTTTTTATTAAATTCTTTGAAAGTTTATTGAAATATCTTGAGAGCTTTTAAATTCCCTAAAATTATTCTAGTCTTTGGAAATATTATAAAATTCATTGAAATCTTTAAAATTCTTTGTAATTACTTCAAATTATTATTAAAAATACCCTAAGCTACTTCAAATCCTTCAAAATCGTTTAAAACCTCTTGAAATTTTTCAATGCTTTGAAAAGTTCCTTATGAATTTCAAAAATACCCTAAAATTTTTTAAATTATTTAAATATTTAAAAATTTCCTTTTAAACCTTTTGGAATATATTTATGTCTTCAAAATTCTCTTGAAACTTCGGTAAAGCTTTGAAATATATAAAAATCTTTAAAATCCTACGAAATCCCTCAATTTTTGTGAATAAATTTTTAGAAATCAATTAAAATATTATAAAATCTCCCTGAAATTACACGAAAAATACCCTTAAAATCATTTAAATCATTAAAAATCTTATAAAAATCCTTGGAATTTAAAAAAAAAATCCTGAAACATTTCAAATTCTTTGAAATTGCTTGAAACTCTTTAAAGCAATTGAAGATTCCTAGGAATTTGTAAAAATAACATATAAGTCTTTAGAATCATTTAAATTCCTTTGAAATCCCTTGAAATATGTTAAAAATTTTGAAAATTACTTGAAATTTTTTAAAATACCTTAACATCTTTAATCTTCTTTGAAATCCCATTAAAATACTGAAATCGATAGAAAAATCCTTGGGATCTTTAAAATACCCTAAAACTTTAAAATCCTTTAAAACCTTTAGAAATTTTTCAAAATTTTGTAAAGCTTTTGAAAATTTTTGAGAATTTCAAAAAATACATAAATATATTTCAAATTCCGTGAAATCCCTTAAAAATCTTGAAACCTCTTGACAGTTACTTGGAATTTTTTTAAATACCCTTAAATCATTAAAATTCTTTCGAATGACTTCAAATTATTCCACTCTATTAAAAAAAACCCTAAGATACTTCAAATCCTTTAAAATATGTTGAAAATCATTTAAAATCCTTCCAGGTTTTTTTGAAATCCCTTGAAGTTATTAAAATCTTCGAAAAATTATTTTTAAATCTTTTAAAATATCTTAAAACCTTCAAAAAAATTATAAATCTTTGTTATTACCTTAAAATATTTAAAAACCTTTGAAATCCCTCAATTCTTGTGCATAAATTCTTTGAAATCCATTAAAATATTATGAAATTTCGTGAAATCGTTTATAATATGCTAAAATCTTATAGGTACTATAACATCGTTCCATATTTTTCGAAATTCTATGATTTTTTGTTAAACCTCATGTAAATTTTTTAAATACCCTAAAATTTTTCAAATCCTTAAAAATCACTTTAGATTATTAAAATCAATTAAAAATGCTTTGAATTATTTTAAGATTGCCTTGGAATCCTTTGATATACCCGCAAATATTTCAAATTTTTTGAAATCCTATTAAATTTATTAAAGTTCTTAAAAATTCTTTGGAATTTTAAAAACTACCCTAAAATATTTCAAATCCCTTGATATCCTTTAAAACTTTTTAAAGCTCTTGACAATTTCTATTAGAACTGCCATAAGCTACTTCAAATTCTTTTAAATCTTTTTAAACTTTTGGAAAATTTAAAAAAATTTTCTATTCTTAAAATTATTCAATTCTTTAAAATTTTTTTGTTGAATCTTTAAAAATATCTTCAAATTTTTAAAATTCTTCAAGATATTTGGCAATGGTTTGAAATATTTGAAAATCTTTAAAATCCTACAAAATTCCTCAATTCTTGTGAATAAATTCTTTGAAATCAATTAAAATATTCCAAAATTTTCCAAAAAATGAGAAAATTCTTCAAAGCGCTATGCAAATGTTTTTATATCCCTTAAAATAATTCAAATTCTTCAAAATCGTTCAGAAATTTTTTGAAATCTATTGAAAATTTCTCGGAATATTTTTAAATATCCTAAAAATTTTGTTTTTTGAAACATATAAATTTTTTTAGTTCCTCTAAATCATTCAAATCCTTTGAAATTACTTGAAAATTTTTTAATCTCTTGAAGATTTCTTAGAATCATTGAAAATGCCCTAAAATATTTGAAATCCTTTTGATTCTTTTAAAGCTCTGGAAAATTCCTTGGAATTTGTAAAAATACCCTAAAATCTCTGAAACGATTTGAAATACCTTCAAAGTATTCAAATCTATTAAAAATACCTTGGAATCTTTCAAAAGATCCTAAAATATTTCAAATCCTTTGAAATCTTTCGAAATCCCTTGAAAATTCCATGGCATTTCAAAAATTACCCAAAAAATATATAAATCCTTTAAAATCCCTTCAAATTATTAAAATCTATTAAATTTTTGTTCGAATTTTTCCAAAATAGCCTCAAAAATTTCTAAAGAATTCAGGAATATTCAGAAATAGGTATAGACCTGGATTCAATAGTGGTTAACCTAAGGGTTACTTTATTGAAAAAAAGTGACTATAAAGTGATATTTTTATTTCAAAAAGTGACTATAGTGATAAAAAAAGTGACTTGAGATAAAAAGTGACTAAAAGTGACTGTGTGGCCGTCCTGATTATTCTTGACAATTACATAAAGAGCTTCTTACAGAAATTCCCTGAATTTTGCATTTTTTTTTAAACTTTCCTGACTTTTCCCTGACTTTACATGATCAGCAAAATGAAAATTTAAAATCACTTCTGCTCGTTCTGTTATCATAGAACCTAAATCGACAATTCGTCTTTGAATCATAATTTCCATTGGGTATATCGCTGACCTTTTGTCTCTCCGGACGTCTATCCGGTCAGATCTTTCTGTGACACCCGTTTCCGGTTTCTGGTTGCCCCTATACTCCAAGCTAACATCTCAGCTTAAATTTAATCAGTCTCTAGTATTCTCATTTCCACGTGTCACTCGCACTGAAGGATTTCTTACCGAGAAGAAAAACTCTAGGAAGTCACGGCTGAATAGATTTCCATATCTCTGAATTCACTCTTGCCATATCTCTCAAGCAAAGCCTATCTTAAAACTATTGTCATAAATGAAATTGCAATAAATAAATTGAATTATCAACAACTCCAATCATAGATATTTTCATAAACAAAAACATTGTGCGCGCTACACGCGCACTAATTACCCTTCCTTTAGAAAAAAATTGTGTGTGGTAGTGGGGCCGCACACTGGGGATAGAGCACTAATTTTGTACAAAATCACCTAGAGGTCACAAATCTTGACCGAATTGAATAAATTTTTCTTGGAAATGTTACTTATTGAATTTTGAAGAGACTCACATAGCCTAAATTTTAAAATTATTTTTCTTTAATTAGAAAACTTATCAAAGTTTATCCAAAAACCCTGAACATTTAATTTTTTGGATTTCTGAATTTTGACATTTAGGCGATGTGAGTCTCTTCGAAATTCAATTAGTAACATTTCTAAAAAAAAATTATTCAATTCGGTCAAGATTTGTGACCTCTAGGTGCTTTTGAACATTCCATCCCCAATGTGGGCCGCCCGGAAGAAGTGAAACTTTGATGGATTAACTTTGCAATTTTTCTTGAGGAATCATCATTATTTTTCAAAGATATATATGATTGAATATTCAGTGCGTTGTTAAATTTTTTATTATTTAACAATAGGTGATTTTCAGTTTTTTCTTCAGTTTTTAGGCACTGCTAGGGTATATTTCGTGTGTTGGTCAATGTTTCAAACAGTTCTAATAATATTTTCCCAACTTATGACTATTTATTCCTTAAAAAGTTATTGAATTTGGGGAAAAAATTTTTTCAGTTTTTCATGTTCATTTTCAAAAATACTCATCCGATGGAAAAACCGAAAATAGAAAATCATCAGTTTTGAGAAGATCGCATAGTAAGAGAGTGCAGAGAAAGAGAGGGATCATATACATGCTTGCGTGGCTGTAGTGGGGATATCGAAAAGAAATCTTTAGAGCAATTGTGAATTGCCGCACGAAAAGGTCGCGTGTCGTGCGTCCGGTCGTACATGCGGTCGTGTGGTCGTGCGTACGGTTGTGTGGTTGTGCGTTCGGTCGTTTTTTTTCAATTCACTCCCGTCCCAAAAGAAGTTTCACTTCAAAAACTAGGTTGCTTTTCCAACATTTTGTTCATAATTGGGTAGTAACTTGTTATAAGTAACTAAGTTACTGAAAAGTTACGTTATTTGTAACTTTTAGGGTGACTTCGTTACTATTTTAAAAAGTAACTCGTAACGTAACTTAGTTAAGACTTTTGCTGTAACTTGGAACATTCGTCAGTTATGGTTAGAAAATTAATTATTTAGAGTTGAAAATTTACTTTAAAAAAAAGAAAATTAATATATTTTGGATGGGGAATTCAGCTATTTTGTTGAAAATTCGTTTTTTGTATGTTTGTTGAATTCAACTGTGATTCATTTCAAATAAAAATCTTTTTTAGTTGAAATAATATCATGTATTTGATTGAAAAGTATTTTTTTGTAGAAAATTCATATTTTTGGATATAAAATGCAACTGTTTTGTAGAAAATTCGTCTTCTTGGCTTGAAAATTCAACAGTGTAGGGGGAATTGGTTTTATTGGTTGAAAATTCGGCTTTTTCGTTTCAAATTTTATCTCTCTTGGTAAAAAAATCTCTTTTTTTTGTTGAAAGTTCAACTCTTTTTGTAAAAAATTAATCTGATTTGGTTGAGGATTCAGCTATTTTGTTTTAAATTCGCCTTTTCTTATTGAATTCAACTGTATTTGATTTCAAATTAAAATCATTTTGGTTTAAATAATATCAACTATATTATATTTTTTGTTGACAATTTATTTATTTTGGTCGAAAATTCGTGGATTTTCTTAAAAATTGACATATTCTGGTAGAAACTTCTACTATTTGATCGAAAAATAACAAAATTTTTTTTTTGAAAATTCAACTCTTTTGTTGAAAAGTGTAGTTTCCTATGTAAATAATATTGATTGGCTTTCCGCTCCCATTTGGATTTCGAAAATGTTTGAAATCGTTAGTTTTTTTTTAATTCTACATTTCTGGTGCATTTTTTGTAAAAGGTCTATGAAGCAAAAAGAAAGTCCAGAAATTTTTCAACAATAAAAAAAGAATGTGGTCTCATTCCATCTCACTTGAAAAATTTCAATAATTTTGTGAAACTCAGATTTTTTGATCCAATTAATATAAATATAATTAATAGATTATCTAGCACAGTCAAGATAAAAATTTTATATACAGAAAAAACAGACATACTCTGTGAATTTGCTGGTATAAATTAAAGATTAAAATTTTTACATGATTTTGATTAGAAATGTACCTTTTCGAATTTTCCGTGACTTTATAATGTTTGAAAATATCAAATATATTAAGTTATTTTTAATACATAAAACACATTTCAGACAAAAATTCAATACTCTCCAACGTAGAAAAAATTCTAGACAAAAAATAAATTTTAAAATTCCGAACATATGGTTCAAGAATTTGACTGATATTATAATACCTAATGAAGTTGTTAGAATTGTATCTTTACGTCGAAGTTTTGTTTACAGCTCCTTTAACAAACAATATTTGCCTTCACATGATTTTATAGCTTCAACTGAATTTGGAATTTAGAATTTTCCTCTATGCTCTTAGACTATTATAAATTTTTCCAATTCGCCAATTTGAAACAAACAAAAATTTAAAGAAAATTCAGATTTTTATCCAGCAATGCAATTTGTTGAAGAATGGGAATGAGTAAAACTCAATATATTAATCAAATGTTAAATTTACCATCAGATAAAGCTAAATTTGAAGAAGTAAAATTTGAGTATACGGTCATTACAATTACTAATCAAAATTTATTGCAATAATTTGATGTTGTATGGTCTGATTTGTAAGGAAGAAAAAAAGTTGTGATAAAAAATGTAAATATTTACCGAAACCAGTTTTTTTGTGGTACCAATTTCTTAAAAGAGTTTCATTATTTGTTCTAGAGACCTATATATCTCAACAATGACTTCTTTTTCATATGTAAATTAAAAATTTGAATCATAACTCTTAAAAATATCTGAAGCTTCTTGTGTTTTTGTTTAGGAATGATCATAAAAATATCATCAACATGCCATTTATAAAAAGAAACATTAAAACTGAGGGAAGAAAAACAGTCAATTTCAAGAGCTTTCATTACGATAACAGCTATTGCTTTTGATAATCGAGGACCCACTCAGAGAAAAAGTTGTTTGGAAACAAATCATCGTCCTCTTGCCTGTTTTGTTTTGAACGACGTGAATATATTTTTGACACAAACATAATTATTCGGCTTCAAGATTAGGTGAAGTTAGTAGGCTAAGGAAAATTTTTGCTGCGAAAGGATTCCTGCTGAGACAAATGAAAATCCTTTCAACCTTAAATTTAAGAGGAAATTCCATTTACGTCAAAAAACATCATTTTACCACAAGAGAGCATTTCTCTGAGTGCCTATAGCTATTCCGTCTATTTGTTTGGAGTTGTTATTATCAAATTCAAAAAACTTGGATTTCCGGAAAAACTCTACTGCATTTAAAAAATCATCTCTGCGTATTCGAGACAATCAAGTCCTATCCATTTTCGATAGATTGTAATGCTAATTTGATAGGAATAGTAGGAAATAAGTCAACAATATCCAATGACACAAGAATGTAATGTTTTCTGAATGTTATCTGAGGCA
>CAKNYM010050952.1:52678-67968 GCA_932195095.1 Andricus curvator
GTAAATAAAAAGGAAAGTCCTTCAAGAATAATAGTGTCTACCATAAATATTGCTCCTTACAAATTAGCTAAGTTTCTTTCTGACCATTTAATAATGATAACAGCAAAATGTACCATGTAAAAGATAGCTGGGATTTTGTTAATTGCCCAAAAAACATCATGACAAAACATCACATTCTTGTGTGATTGGATGTTGTTCACTTATTCCCTACTATTCCTATCAGTTTAGCTTCACAATTTATCAAAAATAAATGAGACTTGATTGTCTTGAATACCCAGAGATGAATTTTTAAATGCAGTAGAGTTTTGCCTCAGATAAAATTCAGAAAACATCATATTCTTGTATTATTGGATGTTGTTCACTTATTCCCTACTATTTCTATCAATTTTGCTTTACAATGTACCAAACATAAATGGGACTTGATTGCCTCAAATACCCAGAGACGAACTTTTAAATGCAGTAGAGTTTTGCCTCAGATCCACATTTTTCAAGTTTAATAATAGAAACTTTAAACAAATAGACAGAATAGCTATAGGTTTTCCATTATCACCAGCAATAGCTGATATTGTAATGGATGCTCTTGAAATTGACTGTTTATTTTCACTCAGTTTTAATGTTCCGGTTTATAAAAGGCATGTTGATGATATTTTCATGAACATTCCTAAACAAAAACTGCAAGAAGTGATAGATATTTTTAACAGATATGATTCAAATCTTAAAACAGATGAAAAATAAGTAAACTCCATACATAATTTTTTTTAGATATTTTGGTCTCTAGAACACAAAAGACTGGTCTCGTAGATATTTACATTTCTTTATCAAAATTCATGGTTACAAAAGAAATGGATGATGTTTGGACTTAGGGGCCGTACTTAAATTACGTAACGGATTATAGGCCCTCTCTGAGACCCCCCCCACCCTCCTGTAAAAACTGTAACAAAAGATTTCTACCCCCCCCCCCCACTCTTTCTGTACGTAATTTTTAGTTTCAAAAAATTTTTTACTAGTTATTGCTAGTAGAATTAGGCAGTGTGTCCAAGAACTTCATTTTCATAATTCCCTTATTTTTCCTTGTCTAATTTTTCATTTTCCTTGATCATTAATATTCAATTACCAGCATTTTAATCTTGAAATACTTTTAACATAGAATCTTTTATAAACGGAATAAAACAGTATTTAAGATACAAATTTAAAATTTTCAAATTTATTAATTTATTTTAAACAAAAGAATGTCTTTTCTACTATAAAAGATGGCTTTTCAACAAAATACTTGAATTTTCAGAAAAATAATTAAATTTTTAACATAATAGTTGAATTTTCAACATGAAAAGATAACCCCGTTCTTTTTCAACAACTTTTTCCAACAAAAAGTGTCATAGTTTATATTTCAATGAAAAAAGATGAAATTCACAAAAAAAAAGTTTTCTAAAACCAAAAAGACGAATTTTCCACAAATAAAGACTTTTCACTAGAGAAAGAAAATTTTACCTAAATTGTTGAACCTTCAAGCCAAAACACGAATTTTCTCTACAAAAATTGAATTTACAAAAAAAATATGACTTCAGTGAAAAATTATTTTTCCCCGAAACTGATGCAGTTTTACCTAACAAAAATGAAATTTTAAACCCAAAACAATTTTTTTTCACCAAAAAAGCAGAATTTTCCACTAAACAGTTATATTTTCAACCAAAGACATAAGCCTTCAATCAAAAAAATAAATTTTTAACAATATAGTTTAACTTTTACCCAAGTAGTTGAACTTTCAGTTTAAAAAGATTAATTTTCAACAAAATAGTTACCCTTTCAACCAAAGAGATTCAATTTTCAACTAAAAATATAGCTCTTCAAAAAAAAAAAAATGATTTCTTAACAACGTGATTCAACCAAATCTTTCAAACAATATAGTTGAATACTCAAGCAAAGAAGGATAATTTTTAACCAAAAAGTGGCATTCTCATTAAAAAAAAGAAATTTTTACCAAAGCGGATAAATTTATAAACCAAAAAGATAAATTAAACAAAAATAGTTGAATTTTTCGTTGAAAACGATTTTAGTTGACTTTTCACGATCAAAATATGAATTTGTAACCAAGAAATAAGGTTCTACAAAAAAAAAATTGAATTTTCAATCCAAAAAGACGAATTTTTACCCAAAAAGGATGACTTTTTAACAAAATTGTTGAATTCTACATTTTCATCCAGAAAAGATTCCAATTGTCTTTTCAAGATCAAAAGATGAATTTTTTAATACAAAATAAGCTTCCACGAACAAAATGGAATGTTTCATCCAAAAAGACGAATTTTTCCAACCAAAAGGGATGAAATTTTAACGACATGTTGAATTTTCTACCAAATAGTTGAATTTTTATCCAAGAAAGATGAAATTTTAGTTGATTTTTTAACACCAAAATATAAATTTTAAACAAAAAGTAAATTTTCTACGAAATAGTTGAATTTTCAACAAAACAGTAGAATTTTCAACCAAAAGTATGACTTTTTAACAAAATAGTTTTATTTTCAACCAAACAGTTGCATTTTTATGAAAAAAAGATGAAATTTCTCTTAAAACAGATGAATTTTTAATTGAAAAAAAAAAATTTTTTTTTAAATAGTTGAATTTTCATCCAGAAAAGATTTCAGTTCTCTTTTCAACACCAAAATATTAAATTTTCTACAGAATAGTTAAATTTTCAACAAAACAGCAGAATTTTCAAAGATGTAATTTCTGCTGAAGCAGGTGCATTTCGAAATCAGAAAGACAAATTTTCCAAAAAGAATTGAATTTTCAACCGAACAGTTATATTTTTATTTAAGAAAAACGAAATATTTTTTCTAAAACAGATGAATTTTAAAAAAACTTAAAAAAATAGTTACATTTTCTTCCAAAGAAGATTCCAGTTCACTTTTCAACACCAAAATAAGAATTGTAAACTATAAGTTAATTTTCTGCTAAATGGTCGAAATTTTAACCAAAAAGTATGACTTTTTGACAAGATTGTTAAATTTTCAACCAAACAGTTGTATTTTGGCCAAGAAAAATTAAAACTCTACTAAAACAGGTGAATTTTGAAATTAAAAAGACAAATTTTGCAGAAAAATATTTTTCATCCAAAAAAGATTTCAGTTGACTTATTAGCAAAAAAGATAATCTTCAGGAGAAAGTTTTTACGAATTTGCAAAAATTACGTACATGAGTGAAGGAACCCCTCCGCCCTACCGTAACAAATCGTAGCGAAGCGTTTTTTCCCCCCCCCCCCCCCCCCCTTAAGTACGGTCCCTTAAAGATAGAGCTATTTCATTATCTTCCTTACAATGTACCCCAGAGAACATGAAATTATCGCAATAAGTTTTGACCAGTAATGGTTATCCCCTTAATTTGGATAATAAATCAATTAAACCAGAATTGACAACATTGATTATTCAGATAATGAAAAATAATCAAAAAATTGTAAAGCTTTTACAGTGATTCCCTATACATCTGGTATTGTGGATATAATAGCTACAATATTTAAAAAAAGGTTTAGACCAACAAAGTCTAATTTTATCTTATTTCCATACCCGAAGGATAAATGAGATATTTTACATTAAAAAATATTGTTTACTTGTTCGATTGTTTAAACTGTGATCGGTGTTACATTAGACACACAGATAGACCTTTAAATTACAGAATTAAAGAACATCAACGTCATAATTCAAGTATAGATAATATCATGGCACTTGAAAGACATAGAATTGAGACTGGACATGATTTTGATATTCAACATCCAAAAATTCCAGCTTGTAAAAAAAATTAAAATAAACTTTCAACTATTAATTCTTTCTTCATTAACAAAGAACAGAAATATGTTAATCTTAGGTATGATAATTCCAGACGTCAAGATTTCTATAGTTGATTATATAAAAATTAATTTTAATTTATAATTGTATTCATAATTATGGAATATATTCAACCTTATTTTGGTTCATCCAAAATCGCAATAATGTGTGCATATATTAATTTTGGTAATTTTTTAATCATTTTGTAATTATAATTTCAATAATGCATTTTTGTATCAATTTGTATCATTTTTTATCAAATTTTTTTGACATCATTTTTAATTGCTTTATTTCCGCAGTGATATTAATTATTACAAATTTTATTTTACTATTTCATTAATATGCATATTATAACTTCATTTATTTTTCCATTAAATTTGCATCGTTGCAAATCTTTTGAAGTCCTAAAATCCAGTGACTTCTTTTGAAATATTTGAAAATCCTTTGAAATATCGTGAACTCGTCGGAACCTCTTTAACTCTTTTACATTCATTGAAATCACCTAAAATACTTTGAAATTTTTGCAAATCTTTTGAAATCCTAAAATCCAGTGACTACTTTTGAAACATTCCAAAATCCTTTGAAATCCCGTAAATTCTTTTGAAATATTTTGGAATCTCTTGAAATCCTTCAAAGTCCTCAAAGTCCCTTAAAATCGTGTAAAATCCCTAGAAAAATTGAGAACAGATGTGCATCAAAATTATTAGAGATCAACTCCTCGTTTTTAAACAATTTAAAAAGGCCTCTCTGAAACATAGAAAAAGTTTTTGAAAGTTTTTTTTTCATTAGGGACTTATGCTGCCTTACTTTTTTTTAAACTAATTTTTATTTTAGTTGAAGAATAATCGTTTTAGTTAAAAATTCATTTGTTGGGTCGAAAATTGAATTATTTTTTTTTGAAAATTAGTTGTTTTTTGTTGTTTTTGTTCAAAATTAAAAATGTATATCTTTTTTATTTGAAATATCAATTATTCGTCTTCATTAGAAGAAAATTAATCTTCTTGGTTGAAAATTTTTCCAGTCTCGGAAATTCTCGAAAAAGTCAACAATTTAATAAAAATTGAACTATTCAGTAGAAATTCAACTGTTTTGTAGAAAAAATTATTTACGCTGAAAATTAATTTTTTTGTAATAAAAATTTCATTATTGCATTTTTGGTTGAAATTTATCTTTTTTAGTTTGGAAATCCAACTATTTGGTTGGAAATTTATGTAAATTATCCAAAATTCGTCTTTTTGAGTAGAAAATTAATCTTCTTGGTTGAAAACTTTTCCAGTCAACAAGGCTCGAATATTCAACAATTTAATAAAAAATTGAACTATTTGGTGGAAAATTTATGTAAATTATCGATAATTTGTCTTTTTGAGTAGAAAATTAATCTTCTTGGTTAAAAATTTTTCCAGTCAACAAGGCTCGAAAATGCAGCAATTTAGTAAAAAATTGAACTATTTGGTAGAAATGCCACCGTTTTGTAGAACAAATTTGTTTACGTTGAAGATTAATTTTTTGTAATACAAATTTAATTATTGTATGTTTGGTTGAAATTTATCTTTGTTAGTATGGAAATTCAACTATTTGGTTGGAAATTTATGTAAATTATCCAAAATTCGTCTTTTTTAGTAGAAAATTAATCTTCTTGGTTGAAAACTTTTCCAGTTAACAAGGCTCGAAAATTCAACAATTTAATAAAAAATTGAACTATTTGGTTGAAAATTTATGTCAATTGTCGATAATTCGTCTTTTTTAGTAGAAAATTAATCTTCTTGGTTGAAAATTTTTCCATTCAACAAGGCTGGAAAATTCAACAATTTAGTAAAAAATTGAACTATTTAGTAGAAATTCAACTGCTTTGCAGAAATTTTTTTTTTTGCAGAGAATTCATTTTTGGTCATACAAATTTAATATTGAATTTTTGGTTCAAAATTGATCTTTTTTTGTTTAAAAATTCACCTATTTGGTTTAAAATTTACGTAATTTATTTAAAATTTGACTTTTTAGGTATTAAATTAATCTTCTTGGTTGAAAATTTATCAAGTCAAAAAGGCTCGAAAATTCAACAATTTAGTAAAAAATTGAACTATTTAGTATAAATTCAACTGTTTTGTAGAAAAAAAATTTGTACGCTGAAAATTAATTTTTTGAAATACAAATTTAATTATTACATTTTTGGTTCAAACTGATCTTCTTTAGTTTGGAAACTCAATTATTTGGTTGAAAATTTATGTAATTTATTGCAAATTTGACTTTTTCAGTATTAAATCAATCTTCTTGGTAGAAAATTCAACTATTTTGTAAAAAATTCTTTTTTTTGCTGAAAATAAATGTTTTGAAATAAAAATTTAACTATTGTCTTTTTAGTCAAAAGTTGACATTTTCTTGTTTAAAAAATCAACTAAAATCAACTGCTTTATTGAAAATTCAACTATTTGATTCGAAGTTGATTATTTTGTTGAGAATTCATCTTTTTGGAAGAAAATTCAACTGTTGTGTAGAAAATTTTTTTTTTGCAGAAAATTAATTTTTTGTAATAAATATTTAATATTGCATTTTTGCTTCAAAATTGATCTTTTTTAGTTTAAAAATTCAACTATTTGGTTTAAAATGTATGTGAATTGTCGAAAATTCGTCTTCTTCAGTAGAAAATTAATCTTCTTGGTTGAACATTTTTCCACTCAACAAGGCTGGAAAATTCCACAATTTAGTAAAAAATTGAACTATTTAGTAGAAATTAAACTGCTTTGCAGAAAATTCTTTTTTTTTCAGAAAATTCATTTTTTGTAATAAAAATTTAATATTGAATTTTTGGTTCAAAATTGATCTTTTTTAGTTTAAAAATTGACCTATTTGGTTTAAAATTTATGTAGTTTATTGAAAATTTGACTCTTTCAGTATTAAATTAATCTTCTTGGTTGAAAATTTTTCAACTCAAAAAGGCTCGAAAATTGAACAATTTAGTAACAATTTATTTCAAGTATAGAACCATAGAAAATTTTGAGTAGAAAAACATAAATAAAATTTATGTTTTGAAATGAAAATTTAACTATTGTCTTTTTAGTTAAAAATTGATATTTTCTGGTTTAAAAAATAGACTATTTTATTGAAAATTCAACTATTTGATTCAAATTTGATGTATTTTGTTGAGAATTCATCTTTTTGGAAGAAAATTCAACTGTTGTGTAGAAAATTATTTTTTTTTTGCAGAAAATTAATTTTTTTAAATAAAAATTTAATATTGCATTTTTTGTTCAAAATTGATCTTTTTAGTTTAAAAATTCAACTATTTGGTTGAAAATTTACTTTTTTGTTGAAAATTCATATTTTCGGTTTGAAATTCAATTTTTTTGTAGAAAACTCATCTTGTTGGCTAAAAAATTTAATAGTTTAGTAGAAAATTCAACTATTTTGTAGAAAACTCGTTTTTTTGCTGAAAATTAATGTTTTGAAATAAAAATTTAACTATCATCTTTTCAGTTAAAATTTGATATTTTCTTGTTTAAAAAATCAACTGCTTTATTGGAAATTCAACTATTTTGTAGAAAATTCGTTTTTTTGCTGAAAATTAATGTTTTTAAATAAAAATTTAACTATCATCTTTTCAGTTAAAAGTTGATATATTCTTGTTTAAAAAATCAACTACTTTATTGAAAATTCAACTATTTGATTCAAAGTTCATGTATTTTGTTGAGAATTCATCTTTTTGGAAGAAAATTCAACTGTTGTGTAGAAAATTATTTTTTTTGTGCAGACAATTCATTTTTTTTTGTAATAAAAATTTAATATTACATTTTTGCCTCAAAATTGATCTTTTTTAGTTGAAAAATTTACATATTCGGTTGAAAATTTATGTAAATTATCGAAAATTCGTCTTCTTTAGTAGAAAATTAATCTTCTTGGTTGAAAAATTTCCAGTCAACAAGGCTCGAAAGTTCAACAATTTAGTAAAAAATTGAACTATTTAGTAGAAATTCAAGTGTTTTGTAGAAAAACAATTTTTACGCTGAAAATTAATTTTTTGTAATACAAATTTAATTATTACACTTTTAGTTGAAATTGATCTTTTTAGTTTGGAAATTCAACTATTTGGTTGGCTATATATTGAAAATTTGACTTATTTAGTAGAAAATTAATCTTCTCGGTAGAAAATTCAACTATTTTGTAGAAAATCCGTTTTTTTGCTGTAAATAAATGTTTTGAAATACAAATTTAACTATTGTATTTTTAGTTGAAAGTTGATATTTTCTTGTTTAAAAAATAAACTATTTTATTGAAAATTCAACTATTTGGTTCAAAGTTGATGTATTTTGTTGAGAATTCATCTTCTTGGAAGAAAATTCAACTGTTGTGTAGAAATTTTTTTTGTTTTTTTGCAGAATATTAATTTTTTGTAATAAAAATTTAATATTGCATTTTTGGTTAAAAATTGATCCTTTTTTAGTTAAAAAATTCACCTATTTGGTTGAAAATTTATATAAATTATCGAAAAGTCGTCTTCATTAGTAGAAAATTAATCTACTTGGTTGAAAATTTTTCCAGCCAACAAGGCTAGAAAATTCAACAATTTAGTAAAAAATTGAACTATTTGGTAGAAATGCAACTGTTTTTTAGAAAAAAATTTTTTACGTTGCAAATTAATTTTTTGTAATAAAAATTTAATTATTGCATTTTTGCTTGAAAATCGATCTTTTTTAGTTTGGAAATTCAACTATTTGGTTGGAAATTTATGTAATTTATTGAACATTTTACTTTTTCAGTAGAAAATTAATCTTCTTGGTAGAAAATTAAACTATTTTGTAGAAAATTCGTTTTTTTCTGAAAATAAATGTTTTGAAAAAAAAAATCTAACTATTGTCTTTTTAGTTAAAATTACAGATTTTCTTGTTCAAAAAATCAACTACTTTATTGAAAATTCAACTATTTGATTTAAAGTTTATGTATTTGGTTGAGAATTCATCTTTTTGGAAGAAAATTCAACGGTTGTGTAGAAAAAAATTTTTTTTTGCAGAAAATTAATTTTTTGTAATAAAAATTTAATTTAATTATTTTTCAAATTCAACTATTTGGTTTATTGAAAATTTGACTTTTTTAGTAGAAAAATAATCTTCTTGGTTGAAAATTTTTCCAGTCAACAAGGCTGGAAAATTCCAAAATTTATTAAAAAATTGAACTATTTAGTAGAAATTCAACTGCTTTGTAGAAAACTTTTTTTTTTTGCAGAAAATTCATTTTGTGCAATAAAAATTTAATATTGCATTTTTGGTTCAAAATTGATATTTTTTAGTTTAAAAATTCACCTATTTTGTTTAAAATTTATGTAAATTATCGAAAATTCGTCTTCTTGAGTAGAAAATTAATCTTCTTGGTTGAACATTTTTCCAGTCAACTAGGCTCGAAAATTCAGCAATTTAGTAAAAAATTGAACTATTTGGTAGAAATGCCACCGTTTTGTAGAAAAAATTTGTTTACGCTGAAAATTAATTTTTTGTAATAAAAATTTAATTATTGCATTTTTGGTTGAAATTGATCTTTTTTAGTTTGCAAATTCAACTATTTGGTTTATTGAAAATTTGACTTTTTCAGTAGAAAATTAATCTTCTTGATTGAAAATTCAACTATTCGGTTAAAAAATTATGATTTTTTTTTAATTCATCTCATTTAGTAGAAAATGAATTTTCTTGGATGAAAATTCAACTATTTGGTTAAAGTTAATATATTTTGTTACAACTTCAACTATTTTGCAGAAAGCTCGTCTTTTTGGCTTGAAAATTCAACATTTTTGATGAAATTTTTTCTTCCTAGACTGAAAAATCTTTCTTGTTTGAAAATTCAACTTTTGATGAAAATTCGTCTTTTTGAATAAAAAATGTATCTCTTCTGGTAGAAATTTCATCTCTTTGGTTAAAATGCGACTGTTTGGTTTTCTTGGTTTATTTATAAGAAACAGTAAGATTTTGCCAAATCCCCTCTACCACAGAAACCGTCTTACGTAATTTTTGGGTAACCCCTAAATAAATTCACGACAAAAAATTTGTCAGCAAAAATTATCTAAGAGAGGGAGGGAGGGAGGGGGGGGGTGTGAAAACCTACGGACCTTAACAAAGGGTCAAAACGTGGTTCAAAATTTGAGAAAAAAAAGTTTACGTGATTTATGAACAGCCCCTTGACGGGAAGCACGTCTTGTGAAAATCGTGTTCTTACAGAGACCGCTGTAGGGTTTCCGTAGTGCAAGCTCGGTGAGGTTAATAGAGTGATCAGTAACAAGGTTATAAAGCAATCTGCATAGCTGTACTCGGTACTTTACTCGACCTGGGACCTCTTTACTGCCAGAGCTGTACGGTAATTGCCGGCAATAATCTAATAACCGGCATCGTCAAGAACGGTAACTGAGAAGGTTCTAATATCTTGTTTTTTCCAAATGAAGCGACTCTTCAATCCGCATCAATATTAATTTATCCTAGTCAATCAGTTTCTTCTCGTTAAATCCCCACAATCACCCCTAAGCCCAATTTTTCAAGTGAAAGTTCTTTTGGGATATCCAAATCTCCGTTATCCCCACTACTGCCAGGCTAACCAAATCCTGTATGTATGCTCTCTTTCTCTGCACTCTCTTACTATGCGATCTCCTCAAGACTCATGATGATTCCTCACGAAAAATTTCAAAGTTAATCCATCAAAATTTCACTTCTGCCGTGTGGCCCCACTGCCACACTTTACTTTTTATATAATCATTCCAAATTTTCAACTTTACGTTACTTGTCGATCTTTGAGGTTTGAGCGAACATAACTTGATAAATTCACTTGAGGTAATTTCTCAAAATTTAAAGATATACTAGAACATCCCAGGTGGAAAAAAATTTTTCAAGAATGTACAACTTTTGTACAACTGTAATTTTTTGTTGAAACATGTGCAAAATTTAACAAAAAAAATACTATGAAATACAAATAGCTCACTTTTCTTGTATTTTCTTGTAGTTAAGTAGTATTACATTTTCAGTAAGAATAATTAATTTTCATCCAAGAAAAAGAAAAAAACAGTTAAATTAAACCAAGAAATACAAATTTTCAATAGAAGAATTACATTTTCAACCAAGAACAAAAATCTCATCTAAAATGTTGAGTTTTTAAGTTATAAAGACGAATTTTTGAAAAAAAGTTTAATTTACAACTCGAAAATATGCATTTTCTACCAAAATATTTGATTTTTCGACTTATAAAGTCGAAGATTAGCTTTCTAGCAAAAATAACTAAATTTTTAATTAAAAAAATTCATGTTCAAAAAAAAATTCCAACCAAATTTGTTTAATTTTTAACTAAAGGAATGAACTTATAACTAAAATTCTGCATTTTCAATTTGAAAAATAAATTTTCAACCAAATTTTTAAATTTTAACCGAAAAGGTTATATTTTTACAAAAAAAAAAAAAGATAAATTACCAATAAAAGATACAATGTTTTAATTTTAAGTTAGAGAAATATGTTTATAACCAATTAAAATGAATTTTCAATGAAATAGTTAAATCTTCATCCAAACAGATTGAATGTTTATCAAAAAAAAAAATCGACGAAAAATTGAATAGCTAAATTTGTAGTTGAAAAAATTAATTATGAATAAAAAACAAACTAATTTTCAACCAAAAGGATGAAATTTAAACCAAAGAAGAAGAATTTATAACAAAATATATGAATTTGCAACCAAATATTTTAATTTTTAATAGAATTTTCAACCTAATAGTTGAATTTTTAACCAAAAAGGTTATACTGCTACCACAAAAAAAATTTCAACAAAATAAATGAATTTTCAACTAAAAAAGATGAGTTTTTGACAAAAATAGAATAGTTTGATTTTATGTTAAAGAAATAAGTTTTTTAAGCAAATAAAATTAATTTTTAACGAAATAGTTTAATTTGTAAATAAACAGATAAATTTTCAACCAAAAAGATTGAATGTCTATAAAAAAATTTTTGACGAAAAATGGCATAGTTAAATTTTTAGTTTAAAAAAACTTATTTTTAATTGAAAAAAAACATATTTTCTATCAAAAAAGAATAATTTTCAATTGAATACATGTATTTTCAAACAAATATTCTAATTTTAAATGAAATTTTTAATCCAAAATGTTAATTTTCTACAAAAAAAGACAAATTTTCAACAAAAAATAGAATATTTTAATTTTTAAATAGAGAAATGAATTTTTAAACAATTTAAATATATTTACAGCGAAATAAATAAATTTGCAACCAAGCAAATGAATTTTCTACCAAAAAAATTAAATGTCTTTAAAAAAAAATTCGACAAAAAATTAAGATAAATTTTTAGTTTAAAAAATTGATTTTCAATAAAAACACTAATTTTCAACCAAGGAAAAATTAATTTTCAATAAAAAAAAAATAATTTTCTACCAAGAAAGGATAATCTTTAACAAAATACATGAAATTTTAACCTAATATTTTAATTTTTAATGCAATTTTCAATTTTTAATAGTTAATTTTTAACCAAAAAGGTTATACTGCGACCACAAAAAAAAATTTCAACAAAATAAATGAATTTTCAACTAAAAAGATGAATTTTTGACAAAAATAGAATAGTTTGATTTTATGTTAAAGAAATGAGTTTTTTAAGCAAATAAAATTAATTTTTAACGAAATAGTTTAATTTGTAAATAAACAGATAAATTTTCAACCAAAAAGATTGAATATCTATAACAAAATTGTCGACGAAAAATGGCATAGTTAAATTTTTAGTTTAAAAAAACTTATTTTCAATTTAAAAAAACATCTTTTATATCAAAAAAGAATAATTTTCAATTGAATACATGAATTTTCAAACAAATATTTCAATTTTAAATGAAATTTTTAATCCAAAATGTTAATTTTCTACAAAAGAAAAGACCAATTTTCAACAAAAAATAGAATAGTTTAATTTTTAGATAGATAAATGAATTTTTAAACAAATTAAATATATTTACAGCGAAATAAATAAATTTGCAATGAAAAAAATGAATTTTCTTCCAAAAAGATTAAATGTCTTTAAAAAAAAAAATTCGACAAAAAATTAAGTTAAATTTTTAGTTTAAAAAATTGATTTTCAATAAAAGCACTAATTTTCAACCAAGGAAAAATTAATTTTCAATAAAAAAATAATTTTCTACCAAGAAAGGATAATCTTTAACAAAATACAAAAAGTCTTAAATCTTAAGCTAAATTTCATGAAAATAGTTTTCCCGAAAAGAAAATTTTAAAATGAATTCTTAAAAATTAATTAAATGTGTTTACAATGTATATTTTTGGTTCATTTTTTTTTAAATTTTGAAAATCAGGGTGGCCCTTTTAATCACAGAAAAAAATTCCCGGTCATTTTTCGGTTTTTTGCCGGTTCGCTAACATTTTTCACGGTCAATGAAAGTAAAAAATTCTAACTCTAAAGCGAAAAATTTGTCAATTTGAAGTAATAAAAACTGAGTTGCAAATCATTTTAAGCAATTTTAAGCTAGAAATATTAAAAATTGAACGATTACATTTTTGTTATAAACTGAGCACTTCTTAAATCAGAAGTTAAAATATTTTTATTTTAAATAGTTTAAAATTCCTTGAAAAGCTTCATAATTTCATTTCAAAATCTTGAAATATCTACACGTTGTTTTACATTTTTTTTCAAATTAGGAATTAATTTTTTAATTTGTTCAGACCTTCTGAACATCTTTCAAAAATGATTCCAATTCTTCCTAAAATTTCGTCTAAATCCTGCAAAATAAAAAATATTTCCTTAAAATCTTCCAGATTAATTTTTGAAAATTTTAGAAATCTTTTTAACGCTTTTTAAATATTCTCTTCAAATTAATTTTTCAAAATCAAAAGTCATTTTCAATTTTCCTAGGAATTTAAAAAAAAATGTATTTTATTCATTTGAAGCCTTTCACAATTCTTAAAAATTTTCTAAATTTTTTGTTCGAAACCTGCACAAATCTATATTTTGTTTTAAATTAGGCCGTGGGCTATTTGCACCGAAATTTCGGTACGAATACCCAAATTTTGTCGGTGTACGGAGACACTTTGTTTAATTTATTTGAAATCATTTGAAATTTTTTTATTTATTTATATTTATATTTATATTTATATTTATATTTATATTTATATTTTTCATTTTATAATTTATATTCATATCAAAATTCAACAATTTTACTTGCAAATTACATTTTTTGAAATAGAACAATTAAAATTGTAACGTTCAAAGTTTAGTTTTTTTGTTTAATTTTGAATATTTGATTTTAAATTACTGATTTTAAACGAGCAGTCACAAATTTCGAAATATTAAGCAATTGTTATTTTTCCTAATTGAAAAAATTCAAATTTTGAAGTTTCAAAATTAAGACTAAAACAATATTTTTAAATTTAATAAAAGTGTTTAAGTATGAATATATTGTTTTGAAGTTATTTTACAATTTTAAATAATTTATAAAGTTTCAATCATTCGTTGACATTTGTTTAACTACTAAGACTTTCCAATTTAAACAGTTTAATTTTTAACGTCAAAATCTGGAAATTCTTAAATATTGAACTGCTTTCGAAAATTTTACCTAGATATCCATATCTATCAAACGTCATTTTAAATCAGAGATGTTATTTATTTTTCAAAATAATTTTGGATTAATGATAAAAGGATTTTTATAAATTATATCAATTGTTAGAAACGCATCTAACTTCTGTTTCGTATCGGATCGAGAGTGTTATTTTAAAAATAATATCAACCTTATTAAAAATTAAAAATTTTGAAGATTTCGATATCAAATTTCAAAACTTTTCAAGGATCTCTAAATGTTTTAAGAAAATAACAACAATTTTTTTAAGATTGCTGAGAAAATTGAAATATCCTTCTATTTTTAAAAATATTTAAAACCATTTAAAAAAAATTGATTAATAAAGAACAATTGAATAACTATTAATTTGGGAAAAATTCTAGAAAGTTCAAGATATATATTTCAAAATTCTGAAAAGATTCCAAAACAATTTCAAACTTGAAAAGATTGCGAATCATTTAAAACGAAATGTAGATTTTTGAAGATTTCGAACAAACAAATTTAAAAGCTTAAAAGCGTTTTAAAAGGTTTCAAAATAATAAAAATTTTCCATCAAAATTGCTAGAAAAACTGAAAATGATTTTTTTCAAATTGATTTTGAAAAAAGATTTAAGAAGATTTCCAAAATTTTTCAAAAATAATCTAGAAAATTTTAGGGCAATTTTTTTAATCTTGCAAGAATTTCTAAAAATTGTAGGAAAAATTCGAGTTCCATGATGATAAAAAATACAAAAAAAGCACATAATTCGTCCCAATAGTAGAAAAAAGTTGTACTTCCCTGTAATTTTGCTTGTAATTTATTGCATTTATTTGTAGATTCCTGTAAAAATGGTTTTAGTTTTTTTGTACTTTTTCCCACCAAGGATTATGCTTAAATAAGGTAACAGGTCAAGAGGGGGGGGGGG
>CAKNYM010050952.1:68068-91367 GCA_932195095.1 Andricus curvator
TTAAGTCATATACGTAATTTTTGGATTTATAGGGAAAATCTGACAAAGTCAGGGAATTTCTATAACTTTAAATAACTGTCAAGCAGAATAAATTGGAAATTTTTCAATTTTTATTTAAAATTGTTTTATTCCGTTTATAAAAGATTCTAGGTTAAAAATGTTACAAGTTTAAGATTCTGATCTCTGAATATTAATGGTCAGAGAAAATGAAAAATTGGTAAGGAAAACATTAGGAAATTTTAAAAATGAAATTGTGTGGTGACGCTGATATAATATTCTTATTAGTACACTCAACTCCCGATATAAGAACGGTTTCGGACATGGCTTGCAGTGACCTTGATCCTAAATTGGGGTAATCTGAACGTAAACAGGCAGGGCCGCGTGAACCGTTTTTGTTGGATTTGGACGCATGACGCAACCTGATGCAACCAACACGGTGAGAGTACGGCCCTCATTCTGTTTGTCACGCTTGACTGAGCACCAACTCTCTCTCGGTGCTGTGGTCTCCGCATCACCAAAATGTTGAGTGTAATCTATTTGCCTTCTATTTATATATTTTTTTTTGCAGTTGCTTCACCCTGAAAATTATCTTTTTAGTTAACAATTTTTTTATTTGTTTGAAGATTCAACAATATTGTTAAAAAGTTTTTTTTTTTTTTTTTTTTTTTTTTATTTTTTTGGTTAGCAGATTTAACTTTTTTTGTAGAAAATTTATTTTTTGATTAAAATTCATATTTTGGTGCTGGAAAGTTAACTGAAATCTTTTTTGGATGAAAATTCAACTTTTTTGTTGAAAAATTTTGGTTGAACCACTTTGTTAAGAAGTCGTTTTTTTGTTAAAGATTCATATTTTCAGATGAAAATTTATCTCTTTGGTTGAAAGTTTAACTTTTTTTTTAAATTTCATTTTTGTGCTAAAAATTCAACTTTTGTACAGAAACTTCGTCTTTTGGCTTAAAGATTCAATAATTTAAGTGAAATTTGAAAAATCTTTATTTGTTAAAAATTCGTCTTTTAGTTTTAAAATTCATTTAAAAAAACATAATTACATCTTTTTTGGTTGAAATATCGACTATTAAACTTTTATGTTGAGAATTTATTTTTTTATGTTAAAATTTCAATTATTTTGATGAAAATTTGGGTATTTTGTTAAAAATACTATTCCCGTTAAGGTTGAAAATTGATATTTTTATTGTAAATTGATCTCTTCTAGTTGACGATTTAACTATTTAATTAGAAATTCATGTATTTTGTTAAAAATTATTTTTTTTTTAGAAAATTAATTTTGTTGGTTGAAAATTCATCATTTTTGGTTGAGGATTTCATTATTTTGTTGAAAATTTATCTCTTTGGTTGAAACTTTAACTATTTTCTTGGTTTTTTGAACTACTTTACAAAAATGAATTTCAGGTCAGAAATTAAACTGTTTTGTACAAAATTCATATTTTTGCTAGAAAATTCCATAATTTCGTAGAGAATTAAAGTCTTTGATTGAAAATTAACTTTTTTATTGAAAATTCATATTTTCGGTTGAAAATTCAAACTATTTCGTTAAAAATTAAACTATTTTTATAAAAAGTTAACTATTTGATAGAAAATTAAAATTCTTGGTGAAAAATTCATCG
Organism: Andricus curvator; assembly: GCA_932195095.1. Lineage (NCBI taxonomy): Eukaryota > Metazoa > Arthropoda > Insecta > Hymenoptera > Cynipidae > Andricus > Andricus curvator. The sequence goes on from CAKNYM010050952.1 coordinate 69,694, forward strand.
TTTTGATTAAAAATTTTTATTGTTTAGTTATAAATTTATCTTTTTTGATTGGAAATTTAACTACTTGGTTAAAACTTGAACTACTTTGTTGAAAATTCATTTTTTTCAAGATTCATCTCTTTGATTGAAAATTTAACTTTTTTGTTGAAAATCCTTTTTTTATTGGTTAGAAATTAATTTTTTATCTGAACATTTAACAATTTCACTTTTGATTAAAAATTGATCCTTTATAAGATGAAAAATCAACTATTTTGTTAAAAATTTGTTCTTTTTCTACGAATTAAACTGGTTCCAAATTAGTTTACGTTTCTAAAAAATTAATTTTTTTAGTTGAAAATTTAACTTTTTCATTTTTGGTTGAAAATTTTCCTTGATAAATTGAATATATAACTATTTGGTAGAAAATTTTTATATTTTGTTGCAAATTCGTCTTTTTGGTTGAAAAATTAATCTTGTTTCTCAAAAATTCATCTTTTTGGTTGAGGATTCAACTATTCAGTTAAAAATTTGTATTTTTTGTTTTAATTTAAACGTTTGAAAATTTGTTTATTTTTTGTTCAAATTAATTTTTCAAACGGAAAATTTGTTGTTGAAAATCCGTCTTTTTGGGTTAAAAATTAATCACTTTTGATTTACTAAATTGATGATACAGAAAATTCTTATTCTTTATTAACGTTATTTAATATGACTAAAATGTAAATTTTATCTTATGAAAATAAATTTAGAATTAAAATTCCTCATTTGGAAATTGTAATTACCAATCAGGTTTGGAAGTCCAAAAAGTATAAAAAAAATTTTCTAGCAGAATTAATTAATTTTTCAAAAAGCACTGATATTGTGTATATTTCTAGATGAAAATATTGTAAAAAAGTAGTTCATTCACCTTCGATGAAAGAAAGAACAAAGGGGGTCTGAAACTTATAAATTCGTTTATCCCGATCGAACCTGTAATTTTATTTCAGGTCTTGTTCATTCCTCTCATCTTTACACTCCTTTCTCCTTCCTTTCTGCGGGTTTCAATTCCCATTCATTTAATAAGGATGCGTGTAAATTGAAATTTATAGTGCGTTAGGGTCTTGCGTGAAGGAAAATAGAAGGAAAAGCATTTTCCAGCTCTCTTATAATCTGCCAAACGACTATCCGTTAAAAAATTTTACTCGTTCCTACACATATTGACGTCTCCATGACATACCGCTCCATGCCGCGTTTAGGCGGTGTACCGCTCCACGCCGCTTTTAGGCGGTGTACTGCTCCATGGCGCGTTTGGGCGGTGTACCGCTCCATGTCGCGTTTAGGCGGTTTACCGCTCAATGGCGCGTTTGGGCGGTGTACCGCTCCATGACGCGTTTGGGCAGTGTACCGCTCCATGACGCGTTTGGGCGGTGTACCGCTCCGTGTCGAGTTTAGGCGGTATACCGCTCCATGGCGAGTTTGGGCTGTGTACCGCTCCATATCGCGTTTAGGCGGTGTACCGCTCAATGGCGCGTTTAGGCTGTGTACAGCTCTCCGTCACGTTTGGTTGCTGTATAACTCTGAGTCCTATGCTCAGACACAGGACATGGAGCTGTACACCGTCCAAACGCTACGTGGCGCGGTACACCGCCTAAACGCGACACGGAGCGGTATGGAATGGAGGCGTCGATATTTATTATTTCTCTCATCTAAACTTTTGTTTCATTTCAAATTTTTCGTTTTATAGTTTTTCATAATACATTTTTGATTATTTATTAGGTTGATTTACTAATTATTGCAGCTACTATATTGAATTTAATATGAAACGCTTTAAATTCCTGAAATATTAAATTGAAATATATATTGAATTTTATAAGGAAAAATATTTTCTACCTATAGAGATGAATTTTCAAACTAAAAAGAGAAATTTTCAACCAAAAAGAATTAATTTTTAACCAGTTGCATTAACAACAAAAATTTTGAAAATTCAAGCAAAACAGACGAATTTTTAACAAAATAGATCAATTTTCAAACCTAAAAGATGAATTTTCAACAAAAAAGTTGAATTTTCGACCGAAAAAAATTACTTTAACAAAAAAGTTGAATTTTTAACCAAATATATGAATTTTTAACCGCCAAAGATGAATTTTTAACCAAGAAGATTAATTTTCTACCAAAATATTAATCTTTAACCAAATACATGAATTTTCAACCAAATACATGAATTTTCAACCAAACAGTTGAATTTTCAACTGAAAAAAAAATTTTCAATAAAAAATGAAAGAGTTGAATTATTAGTTTAAAAAATTACTGTCCAACAAAAAAAAAGAGTTTTCCTCAAAAGAGTTAAGTTTTCAATCTGAAAATTCGAATATTTTAGAAAACAGTCGACTTTTACACCAGATAAGATGAATTTTTGAACAAAAAAGGTTATTTTGAATCAAGTTAGATAAGTTTTCAACTAAAAACGTTAAATTTTCTGATAAAGAAATTAATTTGAAAAAAATTTTTTTCACAAAGTAGTTAAATTTTTAGCCAAAGAGGTGAATTTTTCACTAAAAAGATTAATGTTCTACCGAAAATGCGGAACTTTTAACACAATACATGAATTTTTAAGAAAATTATAGAATTTATATGTCAAAAAGATGAATTATCTACAAAACAGTTTAATTTTCAAATAAATAGTTTAATTTTGAACCAAATAGTTGAATTTTCAACAAAATAGTTGAATCCTTAACCAAAACAAATTATTTTTCAACCAAATAGTTGCATTATTAACAAAAAAGAATGAATTTTCAACCAAGAAGATCAATTTTCTACAAAATACATTAATTTTCAATAAAATTATTTAATTTATAAGATAAAAAGACGAATTATCTACAAAACATTTTAATTTTCAACCCGAAAATATGATTTCTCAATAAACAAGTTAATTTTCTACCAAATAGTTGAATTTTCAAATAGTTTAATTTTTAACCATAGAGTAAAATTTTCTACGAAAATAGTTTAATTTTCAACCACAAATATAAGTTTTTAACAAAAAACTAAATTTACAAACAAATATTTAACTAAAACGATAAATCTTCAACCAAAAAATATTTTAATTTGAAATAAAAAAAAGTTGAATTTAACCAAAAAAGACGAATTTTCAACGAAATAGTTTAATCCTCAACCAATACAAAATTAATTTTCAGCCAAAAAGTTGCATTATTAACCAAAAAAGATGAATCTTCAACCAAAAAGATCAATTTTCTACAAAAGAGACGAAATGCATGAATTTTTAACCAAAAAGTTGAATCTTCAACTGGAACAGATATATTTTGAACCAAATGGTTGAATTTTTAACTGAAAAAGATAAGTTTTCAAGTAAAAGGGGAATCGGTAAATTTTCAGATGATAAACCAATTAAAAAAAAACCTTGAATAAAAAAGTGAAATTTTCAACCAAAGAGGTGAATTTTCAAATAAATAGTTTATTTTTTAACCAAATAGTTGAATTTTCTACAAAAATAGTTAAATCTTCAACAAACAATATAAGTTTTTCACAAAAAATTTAATTTACAATCAAATATTTAAATATTCAACTAAAAAGATAATGTTTAACCAAAAACGATTTTAATTTTAAATAAAAAACATATGAATTTAACAAAAAAAGACGAATTATATTATTTTCATGGATTTTTTAATAAAAAAAATTAATTTTCTACCAAATAGTTAAATTTTCAAATGACTAGTTTATTTCTATCCATACAGTCGAGTTTTCTAACAAAATAATTGATTTTTTAAACAAAAATATAATTTTTTGAACAAAAATATAAATTTTCAACCAAAAATTTAACTAAGAACCAAATAATTAAATATTGAACTGAAATTATGAATCTTCAACCAAAGAAGATTTGAATTTTGAATAAGAAACAGTTCAATTTAAGCAAAAAATAAAAAATTGTCAACAAAATAATTGAATCCTTAACCAAAACAGATTAATTTTCAACCAAACAGTTGCATTTTTAAACAAAAAGGATGAATTTTTAACCAAGAAGACCAATTTTCTACAAAAAGGACGAATTTTGAACAAAATACATGAATTTTTAACCAAGCAGTTGAATTTTCAACTGACACAAATATATTTTTAACCAAATAGTTACATTTTCAACTAAAAAAAAGACAAGTTTTCAACTAAAAGTGGAATCGTTAAATTTTCAGATTAAATATTAATTTTTAACAAAAAAAATCAATTTTGAATAAAACAGTTTAATTTTCAACCCAAAAATATGATTTTTCAATAAAAAAGTTAATTTTCTACAAAGCAGTTGAATTTTCAAGAGAAATTGTTAAATTTTCAAATAAATAGTTTAATTTTGAACGAAATAGTCAAATTTTGAATGAAATAGGTTAATTTCAAACCAAGAATATAAATTTCTAACAAAAAATATAATTTACAACCAAATATTCAAATATTCGACTAAAATGATAAATTTTCAACTGAAAAATTTTTTTATTGTGAATAAAAAACTAAAGAAATCCCTTCCCAAGACTTCCCAAGCCCTGTTCGGTTCTTGACGTGCGCTCCGTTTCGTCTCGTTCTTTACTTGCCATAATTTATTTATTGGGCAATTTTGAACTTTTTATTGTATCTCAGTGACTGTATTTGTGTTCGGAGTGCAGTGTATATGTTGCATTTAGTGATTTTTGGGCTCTGTCTAGAGGATCGCAGGGTGCTGTTTCCTGCATAAAGTGCGGTGTATTCAGCCACTTAGCCTGCGTCAATGTTGGACTATCAAAGAAAAAATTTGATGATCTAAAAAAGGGAACAATCGATTTTGTTTGCGTGAACTGCAAATCACCGAAAGCTAGCGACACCTCTGCAGGTTTGGATCAAAGCTCCTTATTAAGTGGAGGTATCGACCTTGCCAGTAAGGATCAGGTACCTAACCCCTTACCTACAACAGTTTCTGCCGCCCCTGTCACTGCTATGGCCCTGCCGCCTGGATGCATCGAGGCTATTCACAGTGCGGTCTTACAAGCTCAGAGGGAAGCGGCCGTGCAGGCGCGTGAACAGCTTAGGGAAGCGGCCGTGCAGGCGCAGGAACAGATCAGAGATCTTTTCAAGGAATTTGAAACGAAGCAGCTTGAATGGATTGCAAAAATTAACACTACGGTTCAGGAAATTAAGATTGATATTTCTGACAATTCTCGCAGAATAAATCTGCTTGAAAATTCTACTGGTAGCAATGCGGATCAGGTCACGCAGATAAAGACGGAGGCAAGCTCGCTGAAATTGAAGGTCGCCTCACTTGAAGCTTCTCTCAATTACCAAGAGCAAGCTGCGCTTCAAAGTACCCTCGAAATTCACGGGTTACCTATGAAGCCGAATGAGGATCTTCCATCGGTCCTAGAATCGGTTGCGAAGGCTCTTGATGCTCCCTTCGCTAAAGATGACATTATGAATGTTTATCGCATTCGTAAGTCTCCAACGTCAAATCCACTGCTTGCACCCATCATCGTTGCCAAGTTTAGTAGACAGTTGGTAAGAGATAAAATAATAGAGCAGAGGAAAAAAGTACGAGACTTCTCTACGACCAATCTTGACTGGCCAGATAATGAGAAAAGTCTCATTTTTATCCGTGAGGCTTTGACGCCCTATAATCGAAGGATCTACGCTTCTGCGTTGAATTTAAGGAGAGAAAAGAAGATAAAATATCTTTGGATTGCCGGAGGGAAGATCTTTTGTCGAAAGGATGATGGCACGCCTAGGATCCAGCTGTCATTGATGCAACACGTAGAGCGATTCCGATAGCAATTAGACTTTCTACGGTATGGTTACACACAGAATGGTGTGATTTTATTATTTTTTTGCTATTCGATGCTCGTTGATAAATATATTTTCAACATTTTTCAGTTTCTTATACCTTGTACATATGTGTCTTCAGATAGCAAACATGATCTCATATTTAAAATGGTAGTTTTTGATCTTGTTACTGGTCTTTCTGAAAGTAATTGTATACTATTAGGTTTAATTGTGTACTTTGGATACCTTAAATGTTCTAATTTCATCTCAATATTCACAGCTCTCCGGATATCTGGATATCGATTTACGAAATTATGTCCACCTTTGTTGAGAATTTGTCTAGGGTTCTACGAAACTGTTTTCGACATTATTTATTATTCTGTTAATATCTTTTTTACTTGTATTCATTGCCGATATTCTAATTTGAATTGTACTTACTTAGTTTGGTTTGTGTTGATAATGGTTTTTTGTCTCAGTCAATTTTTACGTGTGTTGCGTGAGTTTCCCATTTTTGACTTGTTTTTCTATAAAATATTTCTCTTAATATATCCATGGATACCTTAAGCATTTGTCACGTGAACGCCCAGTCTCTCTTGGCACATTTTCAAGAATTCAAACATTTTTTCAGTAAAAGTTCCTACCATATAATAGCTGTTTCTGAGTCCTGGTTAACTCCCAATTTATCCTCTAGCATCGTTGCAATTGATAACTATTCGCTCTTTCGAAGAGACAGAGACGAGAGAAGGGGTGGTGGAGTTTGTCTTTTTCTGCATGATAGTCTGAATGGGACTGTGGTTGGTGTGAGTTCAGTAGCTACTTACCCCACGACCGAATTTCTCTTTGTTGAAGTTAAGTCAACTTCTGATAGTGTTTTAGTGGGAGTAGTTTATAAACCCCCCAATGCCTCCTATGGCACAGAGCTTGAATCGGTAATTTTTTCATTTATTCCTTACTTTAATAACATTATCCTTACTGGAGATTTTAACACTAACCTAAATCTCACTTCCATTCATTCTAAATATCTAACATCATTAGTATACTCTTCGGGACTCTCGATTGTACCTCATGATTCTACTCACCACACTGACCGTTCCAGTACTCGTATTGACCTGATGATTGTAGACGATATTGATAAGGTTGTTTCCTACGAACAACATGCTATTCCTTTCATCTCTAACCACGACTTGATTAACATTATCTTCAAATTTTCCTATAATCTAAATTCAAAACCAACCCAAAGACTGGTGCGGAATCTCTCTAAAATTGATGAACACACATTCCACGAACATCTAATGACGTATGATTGGGAAAAAATATTACTAGACACAAATATAAATAATAAAATCGACGCTCTGACTAATTACCTAGTCACCGCATTCAATAAATTTTCTCCGCTACACGTTCCTAAAAACTTCAATAAAGCTGCCCCCTGGATCACATCTGAAATTAAAAATCTGATGAGGGAACGTGATGGCAAGCGCCGACTTGCAAAAAGAACAAAAAGCAGTATGATACAAGCTCAATTTCGTAAACTAAGGAACTTAGTTCAAACTAAGATTAGAGATGCGTTTAATCAATACAATTATAACGAGATTGCACATAGAGATAAAAAAGAGGACATTTGGCATCTCCTTAGACGTTTACACCTAATCGCGCCCAAACATGAATCTATAGATAGTAATTTTCCGCCTGATGAACTTTTAAAGACTTTTTTTACATTCCCAGTTCCAGACTTATCAACATCATCTTCCACTACCCCTCTTAATTCAACATTTAATGACTCTGACTTCTTTTTCGATGACATCACACCTGAAATACTTTTGGAAAAAACACTTGAAATCAAATCAAACGCCATTGGAACTGATGGAATATCAATAAAAATGATTAAACTTGCCCTTCCAATTATCTTTCCTATTCTATTGCACATCTATAATGCTTCCCTTCAGGTCGGTATCTTCCCAGATATCTGGAAAAAGGCTGTTATATGCCCAATACCTAAAATTGCTAAACCCACTTCCCCGAAAGACTTCCGGCCAATTTCTATTTTATGTGCACTGTCTAAACCACTTGAAAAAATTGTTCACCTGCAACTATCTAAATTTCTCGAATTATCTCAGGCCCTTGACCCGATGCAGTCAGGTTTTCGGGCAAAGCATAGCACTCTTACTGCTTCCCTTAAAGTAACGACGGATCTCAAATTAGCAATGGATAATAGGGAGATCACGATTGTTGTTCTGTTTGATTTTTCGAAGGCTTTTGATATGGTCAATCATAAGTTACTCCTACAAAAGTTAAAATCCTTTAACATGTCAAACTCTGTTATCAAGTGGTTTAAATCCTATTTTAGTAATCGGTCTCACAGAATTATTAATAGTAGTGGTGAGCTTTCTGACTGGTGGGAAGTTAAGAGTGGGGTTCCTCAGGGCTCCATTCTGGCACCCCTCCTCTTCAATTTGTTCACATCTGACCTTGGAGGTGAACTTCAACATTGCAGCTACCACAAATATGCTGATGATTTCAAAATTTATTTATCGGGGCCAATTTCTTCGCTAAGTGAATTACTTGTTTTAGTCCAGGAGGATATTGATCGTGTGATCCTCTGGGCCTGGAAGAATGGACTTACTCTTAACCCAGGCAAAACTCAGGCAATTGTTGTTGGACCTACTTCATCTCCGTCACTTGAAACTTTGGCATCTTTTCCACCACTTCGTATCGAGAATCTCGCTATCTCTTTCTCGGAAGTAGTTAAAGATCTGGGATATTTTCATAACCGTACCTTGTCTTGGAAAGAACAGGTACAGAGCATCTCGAGGAAAACGTACAGTATTCTACAGCAACTATATAGGAATAAGAACTCTTTACCTACCTCTACTCGGACACTTTTGGTTAAGAGTCTAATCCTTCCCCACTTTGACTACGGTTGTTTGGTATACGATGGTTTGTCCGACGATTTAAATTTAAAGCTCGAGCGTGCGTTAAACGCCTGCGTTCGCTTTATCTACAATTTGCCTAAATACGAACACATAACTGCATACAGACATAGGGCTGGTCTGCTTAATGTTGCCAAGAGAAGACAATTCTTTATGGGTAATTTTCTCTATACTCTTTTTCAGAACAAAGCTCCGGAGTATCTATTTAACCTGTTCCAATTTGTAGACAGAGACCTTCCAGCACAGTCTAAGCTTCGTAAAAGACATAAAATCCTTAAAATTCCATTTCACAGAACATGTCAACTTCAAAGATCATTTATAGTAAGGGGTGCCCGGCTATGGAATAAAGTACCGTACGATATTAGAAGTGCACCTTCCTTGTATCATTTCAAGAATCTCTTTTTCAAATATTTGTGCAATACTCCTGACCCAACTCTTGAAATTACTTACTGGTAAACTCTTATATTTAGTTTTTAAACATTTCATCTTCGAATTTCCTTTTGTTTTCATTAACTTTTGCAAAGTATTTCTTTTACACACAGTTTTTCCCTCTTGATTTGTACCTTAACATGCACAAGAACTACTAAATAATCACCTAATGTTAGTTACTACGCATTAATCTGATACCTAATTTGATACGTATTATGAGTTCGACTCTATTTATTTATTTTATTTAGTTTATAGATTAGATTATAAGATTAATCAAATATACTGCCGATCAGTGCTTGCACAAATTTGTAATGACCCTGTATTATCTTGTTCCTTAGAGGGCTATTTAGCCCTAGGGACTTTTTTGAATAAATACAAATAAATACAAATAAAGAAGACCAATTTTCAATCAAAAAGAGAATAGTAAAATTTTTCAGTCAAAAAATACTTAAATTTTTGACCAGAGATGAGTCTTTAACCATAAACAAACAAGATGAATTTCGAACCAAAAGTATAAGACTAGACTTTTCAAAAAAAAATAAAAATAAACGTTCAACGAAAATTAGTTAAATTTTCGTATTGGTTTCTATTAATTCTGTTCTCATTTGAGCAAACTTCAATAAAATCAATTGAAAAATTTGTTTAATCTTATAAGGTAAAAAAAATTATTTTTGAATCTGAACAGGCACACTAGCCGAAAAGTTTAAAAAAAAATCAAAATCGAATATAATTTCAAGACCCTATATTCGAGTTTTCTATTTTTTATTAATTTTTTGTTGTTTAATTGTATAAATATTGAATTATCGCTTTTACATTTCCAAAATTGTATATTATTTAATAAAAATGCTTGAACTCTTTTTTTAGGATAATAATTTTATCTGACTCGTTTCGTATTTATCTATAAGAATTTAACGTATGGTGTGTTAATTACAAAATTCATTAAGTGAATTTGAAAAAGTTAATTGTTATGGAAAAATATGAAACAAGTAAGTAAAAATTATTATTACCCTCAAAAATTACTTTGAAAATTTTCAGCATACTATTTTAAATGATTCTAATATAAACGGGGATAATTTTGTAGAAAAATGTAATACATGCATTTTCAAGACACTGAGAAAATAAATTTTAAAAAGTTAATAGAAAATACAAAATTCAAATAGGGGACCTCTAAGTCAAATCCGATTTTGAATTTTTGTTCTCGAATAATTAATTTACCAAAAAGGTACAACTTGGGCCAGTTTGCATGTTCAGATTTAAAACTCTTTTTTTTCTTAATCACCCTGTTTTTTTATTATTTATAATGAAATTATAGCTTTTTTATAACTATCACTATCGATGAAAAAAAAATTTGTCAGGTTTTGTAAATCAGACTAAAATCTCGATATTCTGAGTATCCAATCCAAAAGCTCGCAATAGTTGCCAGTAAGCGTTTTCTGTAGTTAATGCAATTCTACGGGAGTAATTCACTTAGCGTGCAATATCGCGCGACAAAGTGGAGACCAGTAACTCAAATTCAGTTTGGTCAAAAGGAATTTTTTATTTAACGATTTAGATTTTCAAAAAAAGATTTTTCTCTTTTTCGACTCTAATCAAAATTTGTTATACTAATAAACAAATTATAATTTATAATAAACAAACATATTCTTATACACCTTGGAATTTAGGGGCAGTGCCTCAATTACCTAAAGTTTTTCCTGAAATTTTGAACCACGTACCTCCCTTTGTTAGCGCCCAGAAATCTTACCCCCCCCCCCACACCTATTTTACGTAATTTTTGCTGAATAAATTTTTTTCCTGAATTTATTTAGAATTTACCGAAAAACAACGTAAGTTGATGGGGGGGGGGGGTTAAATCTTACTGTTGCCTATTTTTTTAATTTTAATTTTAATTAACAAAGTAGTTCAACTTTCAACCACGTAGTTTGATTTTGAACTAACAACAATGAATTCCAGTTACATATTTAACCAAAAAAGTTTAATTTTTAACTGAAAGAGATGAATTTGCAAATAAAAAAGACGAATTTTCAACAAGAGTTGAATTTTCGACCAAGAGAGATTTATCAGTCAAAAAAAAATTCATCCCAAATGTTGAATTTTCAAACGAAAAAAATGAATTTTCAACCAAGAAGATTAATTTTCTACCAACGAAAAAGAATTCTGTACAACAAATTTCATATATTTTCATAAATGTTCATATATTTTATTGGAAAGACTACTTTTTTGTTTGTAAAAAAAATAATCTTCTTGGTAAAAAAATTATCTTTTCTATTTTAAAATTCAACTATTTGCCCTTTTGATTAAAAATGCAACTGTTTGAATTAACATTAATAATTATTTCAATTAATTTTTTTCTGAGAGAAGATCGTCTCCTTTCGCTCTACTGGGAATCGAACTTCAGAACTTTTTTCAGAAAATACACGCATTATTTCTCCAGGTGATAAATAAAATTTTTCAAGGAATCTGTATTATTATCAAAGAATAATATAAATTTTTAACGTCTTTTCAGACTAGATGGAGATATGAATTAAAAATTATTTTAATTATTTTTTTTTCTGAAAAAAGATATTTTCTTTTTGCTCCGCTGGGAATCGAACCTCAGAGCTTCCGCTTGCCGGTCGGGTGCTTTCCCATTAAGCTACTAGAGAGATCAAGAGAAGAAACTTTTTTCAGAAAATACACGCATTATTTTTCCAGGTGATAAATCAAATTTTTCAAGGAATCTGTATTATCATAAGAGAATAACATAAATTTTTAACGTCTTTTCAGACTAGATGGAGTTATGAATTAAAAATTATTGTAATTAATTTTTTTTTCTGAAAGAAGATCTCCTCCTTTCGCTCCGCTGGGAATCGAACCTCAGAGCTTCCGTTTGCTAGTTGAGTGATTTCCTATTAAGCTACTAGAGAGATCGAGAGAAGAAACTTTTTTCAGAAAATACACGCACTATTTTTCCAGGTGGTAAATCAAATTTTTAAAGGAATCTGTATTATCATCAGAGAATAACAGAAATTGTTAACGTCTTTTCAGACTAGATGGAGATATGAATTAAAAATCATTTTAATAAATTTTTTTCTGAAGAAAGATCTTCTCCTTTCGCTCCGCTGAGAATCGAGACTCAGAACTTCCGCTCGCCGGTCGGGTACTTTCCCATTAAGCTACTAGAGAGATCGAAAGAAGAAATATTTTTCAGAAAATACACGAATTATTTTATTAGTTCTATTATTAGTTCTGAGGTTCGATTCCCAGCGGAGCGAAAGGAGAAGATCTTTTTTGAGAAAAAAAATCATTTAAAATAATTTTTAATTCATATTTCCATCTATTCTGAAAAGACGATAAAAATTTCTTTTATTCTCTGATGATAATACAGATTCCTTGAAAAATTTGATTCACCACCATGAAAAATAATGTGTGTATTTTCTGAAAAAAGTTTCTTCTCTCGATCTCTCTAGTAGCTTAATGGGCAAGCACCCGACCGGCAATCAGAAGTTCTGAGGTTTGATTCCCAGCAGAGCGAAAGGAGAAGATCTTTTTTCCGAAAAAAAATTATTTAAAATAATTTTTAATTCATATCTCCATCTAGTCTGAAAAGACGTTAAAATTTCTGTTATTCTCTGATGATAATACAGATTCCTTCTCAAATTAATATATATAATATAAGTTAATATAAAATTAATATTAATATGTTACTTCGTATTTTTTAGTTCAAGATTCATCATGAAAGATTAGTTTACATAATTACAACTATTATAAATAATTTACAGCTATATAGTTGTAATCTTTGTTGCTGAAAATTCATCCTCTGGCATAAGAATTAAATCAATTTTTTGGTTGAAAAGTCATTTTTGGTTGAAAATAAAACTATTTTTGGTTTTGGTTGAAATTTTTTTTAAATAATCTGTATTGTCGTCAGAGTGTAACAGAAATTTTTTAACGTCTTTTCAGACTAGATGGAGATATGAATTAAAAATTATTTTTAATTAATTTTTCGTGTGAAAAAAAGATCTTTTACTTTCGCTTCGCGGGAATCGAACCACAGAACTTACGATTGCCGGTTGGGTGCTTTCCCATTAAGCTACTAGAGGTATCGAGAGAAGAAACTTTTTTCAGAAAATGCACGCATTATTTTTCCAGGTGGCAAATCAAATTTTTTAATGAATCTTTATTATCGTCAGAGAATAAGAGAAAATCGGAAAAATAGGAAGTTCTGTGGTTGGATTCCCAGCGGGGCGAAAGGAGAAGATCTTTTTTCAAGAAAAAAAATTAATTAAGAATAATTTTTAATTCATATCTCCATCTAGTCTGAAAAGAAGTTAAAAATTTCTGTTATTCTCTGATGATAATTCAGATTCCTTGAAAAGATTTACTACCTGGAAAAAAATGCGTGTATTTGCTGAAAAAAGCTTCTTCTCTCGATCTCTCTAGTAGCTTAATGGGAAAGCATCCGACCGGCAATCGGAAGGTCTGTGGTTCGATTCCCAGCAGAGCGAAAGGAGAAGATCTTTTTTCAGACAGAAAAAATCAATTGAAAATTTTTTTTAGTTAATAATTCAACTATTTGACTGAATGTTGAACTCCTTTGTTGAAAATTTATTTTTCTTAAAGATTTATCATTTTATTCGAAAAAAATTGATCTTTTGTAGTTTATAATGCAACTATTGGATTGGAAATTCATGTACTGTGTAGAAGAATGATATTTTTTGGCAGAAAATTATTCTTCTTGGTTGGAAAATTATTTTTTTGTTGAAAATTCATCTATATTGGTAGAACATTTAATTATTTGGTAAAAAATTAACTATTAAAACAATCATATTTTCGGATTGGAAATTCAACTGTTTTGTAGAAAAACTGAAAATGTATTAAAAAAATGTAAACATTTCATTTCTGGTTAAAAATTGATATTTTTAATTGACAATTGATCTTTTCTATTTGAAAATTCATTTATTTTGTTGAAAATTGGTCTTTTTTGGAACAAAATTCATTTTTTGGTTGAAAACTGAACTATTTGTTTGAAAATTCATATTTTTCGTTTGAAAATTCCACTACTTGATGAAAAGCTGAACTACTGTGTTAATTTTTTTTTCAACTCCTTGTTTGAAATTTCAACTATTTTGTTAAAATTCAGCTGTTTTGTTAAAATTTCCTTTTCCTTGGTTAAATTAAACAGGTTAAAAATTCGGTTTTTTCTTTGAAAGCAATTTTCTAAACTGAAAATTTAACCATTCCGTTCTCGGTTGAAAACTTATCTTTTTTGGTCAAAAATTCAAAAAATTTAAATAAAAATTTGGCCGTGGCTACTTGTACCGAAATTTCGGTACAAATACCCGGATTTTTTCGGTATGAATAGGGGGAGCTTGAAAAGGGGCTATTTCTACAGAAATTTCGATACACGTAGACACTTCCTTAACATTTTTTGTTGTTGAAAGTTTGTCTTTTGTTAGAAAATTAATTTTCTTGGATAAAAAAAATCATTCAAATATTATTCAAATTTTAATTCCCAAGTAGAAAAAAAAACATGATAGATTTTTCTAAAAGGTTTTGAGTTGAAAAAAAAATCTGGAAGGAAAAAACTTTCAATTTTTTTTTTCGGTGAAAGGAATAAAACTTTGTATTCAGAGGCGTCGGTCTACTTGTTGAAGCTCGAAGCAACAGTTTGCCCTTTAAGCTCTCCCTTGCTTGTGCTCGATACTTCCTAAATCAACAGCCCCGGAGACGACATCCATTCATCTTGCCGTATCTCCTATTCAGTCACACATTTTATTCTCAATTTTCCACTTAAATTCCAGAATAGAAATTTTTATTTCAATTTTAATATCTCAAATAAGTTTTTTTATAAATCTCTTTAGAGTCCCTCCATAATAGGACATAATTATAAGTTAAAAGTAAACATTAGGGTGGTCCAAAAAAATTATTTTTCTGATTTTTTAAAGTCTCACCCCCTCATTTTGTGTCTTTTGGTGAAAAAAAGTTTTCCTAATTTTTTGAGATTTTTAAAAAAATATTTAGGGGTAGGGCACCTTTCAAGTACCCCAAAGTGTTAAAAATTCAGTAAGTCCTTAAATTTTAAAAAGAATCGTAAAAACTTTACAGCGATTATGTAAAACTACCATGTGAGCAGTACAAAGCCTGAAAAAAAATTTTTAATTTAATTTACCCCCGACTTTGCCAAAACTCACCTCTTAAGACACAAAAAAGTAATTTTTATGTCTCTTTTCTGAATTTTATGAAAGTAAAATGAAAATTTAAGTGGCAAATTATATAAACAATTTTATTATACAAATATGAAAAATATTGCCCTTAAAATAAACATTTTCCCCCTTTTCACCTTTAATAATCCATAAAAAATTACATTTTCGTTCTTTAAAACTGATAATTAAAAATATTTAATATAAATTTCTTTATATTGAAAGAAAAAGTGTTAAAGAAAGAAAATGTAATTTTTTATGGAATATTAATGGTGAAAAGGGGGGAAATGTTTATTTTAAGGGCACTATTTTCAATATTTATTTAATAAAATTTTTTATATAATTTTCCACTTAAATTTTCATTTTATTTTCATAAAATTCAGAAAAGAGACTTAAAAATTACTTTTCAGTGTTTTCAGGGGTGAGTTTTGGCAAAGTTGGGGGTAAATTGAATCTTTAAAAATTTTTTTCAGGCTTCATACTGCTCACATGGTAGTTTTACGTCAGCATTGTAAAGTTTTTACGATTCTTTTCAAAATTCAAGGACTTACTGAATTTTTAACACTTTGGGGTACTTTCGGGGGTGAGACTTTAAAAAATCAGAAAAATAATTTTTTCAACGAACATTAGCATTAAAATGGATAAATCTTTTTTTTACATTTGTCATTTCATTTCTTCTTCTCTCTAGTTCAAAATTGAACTATTTTATTGAAGATTCCTTTCTTTTTGGGTTGAAAATTGATATTTTTAAATAAAAATTGATTTTTCCTAGTTTAAAATTTAGCTATTTACTTGAAAATTCATGTATTTTGTTGAAAATTGGTTTGAACGATCTTGGTAAAAAATTGAACTCCTGGGTTAAAAATAAAAATACCTATTTGAAAATTAAACTATATGGTAAAAAATTATCTGTTCAAAAAATCCTATTTTCCGATTAAAAACTCAACTGTTTTGTAGAAAAATTGAAAATGTATGGAAAAAGAATATAGAAATTTCATTTGTTGTGTTGAAAAGTATTTTTTTAAATTGAAAATTCAACTATTCCATTTTTGGTCAAAAACTTATATTTTTTAGTTGAAAATTCAAATATTTGTCTGAAAATTCATGTATTTGGTTGAAAATATGTATTTTGGTAGAAAATTAATCTTCTCGATTGAAAATTCATCTTGGCTTTCATCCAAGTTTCTAAAAAATTCACTTTTCTAAAAAATGCATTTTTTGCTTGAAAACTCAACTAATTGATTAAAAATTCAATTATTTTGTTATAAATTTAATTATTTTGTTGAAGATCAAACTAGTTTTTTATTTTTTTTTATTCAAAGTTAATTTTTTAACGAAAAATGTTACTATGGGATACCACCTTACAGTAGATAATTATAAATGAAAAACACAAATATACCTAAAATAATTAATTTAATTTATTAACATATATATTTTAATAATTGTGAATTAAATTATATTAATTATCTTATTTATTGTTGAGTGGTCTCCGATATTCTATTTGTCATTGAAAATTTATCTTTTTCATTTGACAATTCAACTATTAAAAGTTTCATTAAAAAATTGAAATTAAACAATTGAAAAAAAATTAAAAAATTGATCGTTTTTTTGTTGAAAATTCATCTTCTTGGTAGAAAATTAGTCTTCTCGATTAAAAATTCAACTATTTATTTGAAATTTGAACGACTTTATTGGAAATTTATTTTATTAGTTGCAGATCTACCTTAAATAAACCTTATCTTAAATACATTTTTTGAACTGAAAATTGAAGTCTTAATTCTTGGTAGAAAATTGACAATTTTTAGTATAAATTTCAATTATTTGGTTGAAAATTAACTTTTTATTGAATATTCCGCATTTTGGAAGAAATTTTTATTCTTCACAGAACGAAAAATCTTTCTTGATTGAAAATTCAACTCTTTCGTTGAAAAGATGTATTTATCGTTAAGGATTCATCTATTTGGTTGAAACTTAATGAATTTTGTTGAAAATTCATCTTATTTGGTTGAATCCAATTTATTTTCATTTTAAAGAAGACTCTTTTTTTATTGAGTTGATTTTTATTGTTTTTATTTGAAAATTCAACTACGAAAAGGTTCATTGAAAGTTCAATTATTCGGTTGAAAGTTGAATTACTTTTTTAAACACTCATTTTTTTTTGGTAGAATATTGAACTATTTTGTTGAAAATTCCTTTTTTATTGAAGATTCGTTTTTTTGGCTAAAATTCAATTTTTTGAACTGCAAATTGAAGTACTCAATTTTTGGCTGATAATTGACCCTTTTTAGTTAAAAATTCAACTATTTGATTAAAAATTAACTTTTTGTCGAAAAACAAAATATTTCTTGGTTGAAAATTCAACTGTTTTATTCTCAAATGATTGTAAAATCTTTCTTGGTTGAAAATTCATCTCTTTGGTTGAAAATTCGTATTTTTGGTTGCAGATTTATCTCTTTGGTTGAAAATTGATGTTTTTTGTTTAAAATATTTGTTTTAAAGTTAAATAAATTTCTCAAAAGTTAATTCTGTTAGTTAAAGATTTATTATTTTTATTTAAAATTCAACTATTTAGTTGAAAATTCATATATTTTATTGGAAATTTGTCTTTTTTTGGTAGAAAATTAATCTTCTTGGTTAAAAATTATTTTTTTTTGGGTTGAGAATTTATTTCTTCAGCTAATAATTTATCCTTCTCTTTAAAAACCCGTTTTCTGAATTGAAAATAATTTTTAAGAAAAATTTAACTATTCTGTTTTTTGTTGAAAATTCATCTTTTTCAGTTTAAAATTGTACTCTTTGGTTGAAAAATTCGTTTTTTCGTTAGAAAATGAATCTTCTTGGTTAAAAATTTTTCTTCTGTGCTAAAAATCCATTTCTTTAGTTGATAATTTAAATACTTTGTAGTCAATTTTTCAGGGCCAGCAGGCCGAAAAATAAACGTTTATCTATCTAGAAAATTTATCTTATTTATTTGAAAATACATTTACTTTGAAAATTCATCCTTCTGGTTGAAAATTTAACTATTTTGTTCAAAATTATTTTTTTTTCCGATTGAAAATTACACTGAAAAATATTTTCCCTGAATTAATCACAGAAATTTCTTTGAATCAAAAGAAATTTCGAAAAGAATTTTTTTTTGACTGAGAGCCAATAACTGTTTTTCTTTGATTCAAAGAAATTTTCTTAGAGTCACAGAATTTTAATTCCGAGTATATTTTTTTTAAATGAAAATTTAACTAATCCATTTTTTGGTAAACATTTATTTATCTATATAATAATTTATATTTATTTATTTTTGGTGAAAAATTGATGTTCTTGGTTAAAAATTAATCTTTTTATTTGACAATTAATTTCGTTAGTTGAAAATTTAACTATTTAGTTGAGAATTGATGAATTTTCTTAAAAATGCATCTTTTTTGGAAGAAAATTAATGATGTTGCTTCAGAATTAATTTCTATGGTTGAAAATTGAACTATTTTTTGTAAATTTATTTTTTTCTTTAAATTTCATTTTTTTAACTGAAAATTTATTAAATCAATTTTTATTAAAAATTAGTCTTTTTGAATTAAAAATTAAACTATTTGGTTGGTCATCTTCTCTGAAAATTCTTCTATTTTATTGAAAATGCAATACTTTTTTTTAACATATTGAATTTCTGCTGGACTTTCCTCTAACTTGCAATATCTTTGAATTTATTATTCTTTTTTAATAAAAATTTTGCTAACTTAAAATCGTCCAATCCCGTTCCCCTCGCTCATGAAAAACAATAAGATGGTGCACCCCCCCCCCCTCCCCACGCCTAAAATCCTCTTATGTAATTTTTTTATATAACCGCTAACTTTTTTGACCAGAAAAACGTTTTTTTCGGCAGAAGTTTCAATATTCAGTTAAAAATTAAACTATTTATTTGAAAATTTGACTACATATTTGGTAGAAAATTAACTTTTTTATTGAAAAATCATATTTTCGGGTCAAAAAATTAACTATTTAAAAAAAAAAAAATTATTTTTGTCTTCTAAAACATTCGAATTTCAGATTGAAAACTTAACTTTTTTGCTGAAAATTCATTTTTGTGGATAGTAGATAAGTATTTTGTTGTAAATTCGTGTTTTTTCGTTGAATTCAATTGGTTGAGAATTCGTCTCGATTGGTTGAAAATTCTACAGTTCAATTGAAAACCTAATTTTTTTAATAAAAATGAAACAACAATTTGTTACAACAAATTTGTTAAAAATTTATTTTTTTTTTTGCTTGAAGATTCATCTCTCCGGTTGAAAATTTAAATATTTTGCTGAAAATTCGTTTACCTTTTGGTTAAAAGTTAATTTTTTCAACTGAAAATTTAACCATTCCATTTTTCGTTGAAAATTCATATTTTCAGTTAAAAAGTAAACTACTTGGTTAAAAATTCATGTATTTTATTGAGAATGATTAATTTTTTGTTCTCAAAAATGTATCTTCTTGTTAAAAAAATTATCTTTTTGGCTGAAAATTCAACTTCTATTTCAAAATTGAACTATTTTATTGAAAATTAGTTTCTTGTTTGGTTGAAAATTGATATTCTTAATTTAAAATTTATTTTTTCTACTTTTAAATTTAACTATTTAGTTGAAAATTCATGTATTTTGTTGTAAATTATTCTTATTCGTGATTTCAGAATGAAGTTGTGATTAGTAATTAATATAAAATAATTGGCAAACCGCTTTCATGTCCAAAATCAAGTGAAGTAACTCGCAATTGATTCCAGTGAGTCTCAGGTGAACTTCGGTGGTAGCTAATTGACAATCTTATGAGTCTGGTTGTAGTCCGGATCAAAGTTGCAACAAGATCTAATTAAGCTATTCATTCGGTGAACTGCGTTACTGTTCCATCCAAGCTGAATTAATTGTCTCTTAACAAACTTCAAGCCCTAACTAGCTGCGTTCTCTACCTTATGCAGCATGTATAACATGAACTAACTTTCATGCAAGAAGTGACCAAACAGGATATTTTAGATAGGGCCCTTCAGAAGCGACATCATACTGCTACAAGTGGGAGGGGGGGGGGGTAACAGGTTTTGTGATTTGTTTTACAAGTAAAGCATCTAAAGACACCCTGCTGGAAGTGAACGGATTGAAACCTTATCCGTTTTAATCCATCATCTATCCATGAGTACCGGTTTTAATACTTTTTTATACTCTTCAATGCGTTTCCATCCGCAGGATATTCATCTGTCCGTTTGAATAATAATCTTATCCGGTGTAACTAACCATTTTAATCCTTCTGTATCCGTTTTTGTGTATTACCATCCGTTTTTATGCTTATGTGTTTCAATGCTTCATTTTTTATCCGCGACTCAATCCTTATCTATCCGCCAACTACTTAGATTTGATCTCGTCACCTATCACGGATTAAAAATTTATTTGTTTCGATCAATGCTTATCCTCTTCAATCCTTTCTATAAAAACTGTATTTTCTTACTGTTCTAATCCATCAATCTCTATCCGCAACCCTATCCTCGTCTATCCGAGACCTACTTTGACATTCTTTAATATCTATGACGGATAGGATACTCAATCGTGCCAACCATTACCTATCCCCTTTAATCCGTCTCCACAAAACATATTCCTTATCCGTTTCAATCCATAATTTCCTATCCGCCACCCTATCCTTTTCTATCCGCGACCTACTTTGACATTCCTTGTTAGCTATCCTCGAATTCCCTGAATTCCTCGAATTCTCTGATTTCCTCGAATTCTCTGATTTCCTCGAATTCTCTGATTTCCTCGATTTCTCTGAATTCCTCGAATTCTCTGATATCCTGATATTCAAGGATATTGAATATTCTGAGTTTCTGAAATTCCGTAAATTCTCTGAATGCCCTGAATTCGTAGAATATTTTTAATTTTTCGAATATTGTGAATTCACTGAATTCCTCGAATTCCCTAAATGCTCCCAAATCACTGAAATTCTCCTAATTCCCTGAATTCCTTGAATATTCTTAGTTCCTGAATTCCTCAATTTCTCTGATATCCTTGAATATTCTAAATTCCTCGAATCCCTTGAATTCCTAAAATTCCTTGAATTCTCTGAAAACACTGCATTTTTGGAATATTTTGTATTCCGTGAATTCCTTGAATTCCCTAAATGCCCTTCAATACCTGACATTTTCTCAATTCCCTGAATTTCTTGAATATTCTGAATTCCTCGAATTCTCTGAATTCCTCGAATTCTCTGATTTCCTCGATTTCTCTGAATTCCTCTAATTCTCTGATATCCTTGAATTCTCTAATATCCTTGAATATTCTGAATTCCTGAAATTCCGTAAATTCTCTGAATGCCCTGAATTCGTGGAATATTTTGAATTTCCTACATGCTCCCAAATCACTGAAATTCTCTTAATTCCCTGAATCCT
>CAKNYM010050952.1:106510-119346 GCA_932195095.1 Andricus curvator
TTTTTGACTAGACATTATACACAACCCTTTGGTCTAACCAATGTGATTCATTTCTACTTAGAAACGTATTTCAAGTAGAAAAAGAATTATTACCAGGCAAATCCGAGTTCTTTAAAATAAAAGCAGACATACGGCATACAATTCATCACAAAGCAGTTTATTACCGTAAATCATAATTTTTGGTCCAGCCATAACTTTCCGTTTCTACTTCAAGAACAGCTCAGGCTGTAAATAGTTCAAGTAAAAAATATTCTTTAGTATCAATTCTTCATAATAATTGATACTAGAAGAGGTAGTTTCTGACAAGAAATAATACGAAACCCTTTGGTCGCACCAATGTGAGCCATTTCTACTCAGAAAAGTAATTCAAGTAGAAAAAGACTATTTGTGAGACAAGTGAGTGTTCTTTGACATAAAAGCGGACGTAAGTCATAAAATTTATCACAAAGAAAATTATTATTGTAAATCTTTCTGAAAAAATAAAACTTTTTTTATCTGAAAGTTGTTGATGCAATTCTTATTTGCAATTTTAAATTATGTCTTGCTGAGAACTTCTATATCTACTTAAAAATTATCAGGTGTTGCCTGCCCCAAATATGTAAATAGAAAAGGTTGTATTGCCGAGAAATGTAAGTTTTTGTCCTCTTTTGTCAGTATATAGCAGCAAAAGTATTTTTGGTTGGACTCGAATTTCCACATACCATAAAAATAACATTTGTGTCTGGTCATATATTTCCGTTTCTACTTCAGGAACAGCTCAAGCCAAAAATAATTCAAGTAAAAAATAATTCTTTGTTGGTTGCTCCATTTCTGCTTAGAAAATTAAAAAGACGAAAATAAGTCGTAAAATTCATCACAAAGGAATTTATTATTGTAAATCGTTCTGAAAAAATAAAACTTCTTTTAACTGAAAATTGTTGATGCACTTCGCATTTGTAATTATGCTCGAAGGTCGAAAACAAAAGTCTCTCGAGTCTGAATAGGACAAAGAATTGGTGTTCTTTTAAAAGTGAGCCGTGAAATGATAAATTAAAAGCGTCGGCTAATCGAGTTATTATAAATAGGGGGATGGGTGGCTCTCTGAAAGGTCGAGCTTTGCCACCGTTAAAAGCCTGTAATTAATACGTTTAATTCTGTTTCGCTAGGAGAATGAGAATCGTGACATCGAACCAAAAGAGGGATCTCCAAGTAACTCGATTTTGCAACTTTGTTTTTGAAAGAAACTCTTCCTTCGCAGTCGAATTAATAGCTGAATAATTCATTATTGTTACAGTATCTAAGAAGCAGATGATCAGAGTTGCGATTTTTTTTTAATCTTATAAATTCTCTACTGAGAGTCCATTGGATGGCTATTCATTTGACAAAACATTATTCCCCAATAGCGACTTGTTTTCGAGTTAAAATATAAAATGAAATCTTTGCTTACCAAATTCTCATGTAAAATTATGTAAATATAAAATTTTCACACTCGGTTTAAAACAAAATTCGCTTTTTTCTTGAATTTTCAACTATTGAAAATAGAAGGAAATTGAAATTTGAAGAAAATTGAATTTTCAACAGTTCAATTTTTATCAGTTGAAGGGTGTTGTAAGTGCAATGGAAAAGTTTCTTTTTTAAAACTGTTTTTTTTAAACTCTAATTAACACAAAATATATCAATAAAATACCAGAAATAAGTTGCAAGACAAATAGAACTACTTTGTTAAAAATTTATCTTTTTGGTTGAAGATTCTTCTCTTTGGTAGAAAATTTAACTATTTCGTTACATTTACTGTTCCAAATTTATCTTTTTTAGTTAGAAGCTCAACTATTTGGTTAAAAATTTATCTTTTTTAGTTGGAAATCCATGTATTCTGTTAATAATTCGCGTTTTTTGTTATAAACTTAATTTTCTTAATTAAAAATTCATCTTTTTTCTTTAAATTCATCTCTTTAGTTCAAAATTTAACTATTTTGTTGAAACTCGTATTTTTTATTGCATTGTTTGTTTTTGATTTAAATTATCATCTTTTTTGGTTGAAATATCATCAGTTAGACTATTCATTACGAATTCATTTTTTTTGTCTGAAAATTCAACTACCTGGATGAAAGTTGAACTACTTTGTTGAAAATCAACTTATTTGTGATGATTAATCATTTTTTCTATAATTCGCGAAAAAGTGCCAGTTTTTCCACCTGTTTTTGGTGTAAAAAGTGATCGATTTTTGGTCGATGACGTGGCGCATGCGCAGTGCCGACCTTTCCGGGCAACATTGACAAAAGTGGACAGATGCAGTGGAAAAAGTAAATGGACAGTGATAAAAGTGAGGCACAGTGACAAAAGTAAATGTTATTTCGGGTGGGTTCGTGCTGCCTCGGGTGTACTCGTGCATCGTGCGCAGCCAACTTCATTCTATTTTCCGACTGTCGTCCCTAACCTAAAATCAATTTCCTGAAAAGTCTCGAGTTGTGTATTTTGTATGTACTTTTGTCACTTGGCAAAAGCAAAAAAACACCGTCAGTTTCTCCGAAAATACTGTGCTTGGTGTTTTTTCACGAAAAATCGGAAATTTTGAAGCCCTCAACTTTATGGGCCAACTATTCAATTGTGAGAACCAGCTTATTATTACTGCCATATTATTGCCATGGTTTTGATAATTGCCATTGTCATTGTTGCGTCAATCGACAAAAAATCGCCTTCTTTTTACACAAAAAACAGGTAAACAAAAACTAGCACTTTTGCACAAATTATAGAAAAAGTATCGTGTCCCACACATTGAAAAAGCGACGATTTAAAACTCGTGTGATAGCCACCCTCGCTCCGCTCGGGTAGCTAACTTCACACTCGTTTTAAATCTCTCGCTTTTTCAACTTGTAGCACAATATACTATTAGTTGAAAATCCATCTTTAGAGTGAAAAATTTAACCAGCTTTTTTTAACTGAAAATTTAACTAGTCTATTCTTGTTTGAAAATTTATATTTTTAATTGTAAATTGATCTTTTGTATTCGAAAATTCAACTAGGCAGATTCAACCATTTTTTTTAAATTCTTCTGTTTTGGTTCATTTTAACTGGTAGAAAATTCGTTTTTTGTTGTTTTTAAAGATTAATCTTTTAAACTAAAAACGTAACTATTTCAATTTGGGTTGATAAATTTTCTTTACTAGTTGAAAATTCAAATAATTGGTTATAACTTCAACTACTTTGGTAGAAAATTCAACTGTTTTGTGGAAAATTCATGTTTTTTTTAATTTATCTTTTCGGCTATTGATTCAACTATTTTGTTAATAATTATTCTTTACTGGTTCAATTTAACTGGTCGGAAATTCTTTTTTTCTGTTGAAAATTAATTTTGTCCACTGAAAATATAACTATTTCATTTATGGTTAAATCTTATACTTTTTTTAGTTTGAAATTCAACTATTTGATTGAAAATTCAACTACTTTGGTAGAAAATTCAACTATTTTTTGAAAAATTAACTACTCGGTAGACAATTAACTTTTTTGATGGAAATTCATAGTATCGGGAGAAAAATTCAACAATTAATTTTCCTTTTTGAAAATTCATCTTTTTGTTGCAAATTTAACTATTTTGTTTAAAAATCGTCTTTTTGTTTCAACTCAACTACTTGGTATAAAATAAATGGTAAAAAATTAGTTTTTCGTTGAAAATTAATTTTTCAAACTGAAAATGTAACTATGCCATTTTTTTATGAAAAGTTATCTTTTTTAGTTAAAAACTTATCTTTCTTAGTTCAATACTTATTTTTCATGGTAAAAAATTGAACTATTTTGGAAGAAAATTCAACTATTTAAAAAAAAGTTAAACTACTTATTTAAAAAATTAACTACTTAGTAAAAAAAAGTTTTTCTTAAAAATTAATTTTCCCAACTGAAAATGTAACTATTTCATTTTTGCTTGAAAACTCATATTGTTTAGTTGAAAATTCAACTATTGGTGTCTGTTTAAAAATTCATCTGTTTTGTGGAAAATTCATATATTGTATTGAAAATTCGTCTTTTTTGGTTCATTTTAACTGGTAGAAAATTCTTTTATTTTTGTTGATAATTAATTTTTCTAAATAAAAATGTAACTATTCCATTTTCGGTTGAAAACTTTTCTTTTTCAATTGAAAATTCAGCTATTTGGAATCGGTTTAAAAATTCAACTGTTTTGTAGAAAATTCATGTATTTTGTTGAAAATTCGTCCTTTTCCTTAGACAATTATTCTTCTTTTTTGAAAATTCATTTTTTTAGCTTCAGATTTAAATATTTTGTTAAAATTTCATATTTTTTGAGTTAATTTAACTGGTCGAAAATTCGTTTTTTTGTTGAAAATTAATTTTTTGAACTGAAAATGTAACTATTCCATTTTTGTTTGGAAACTTATCTTTTTTAGTTGAAAGCGCAACTATTTAGTTAGAAATTTAACTATTTTGGTAGAAAATTCAACTATTTTGTGGAAAATTTGTCTATTTGGATAGAAAATTAATCTTCTTTTTTGAAACTTTTTCGTTAAAAATTTATCTTTTTTGGTTCCATTCAACTAATTGAAAATTCCTTTTTTTTTTGAAAATTAATTTGTAAACTCAATATTTAGCTATTCCAGTTTTGTTTGAAAACTTATATTTTGTAGTTGAAAATTCAACTATTTGTTTGGAAATTCAATTATTTTCGTAGAAAATTCAACCATTCGGTTAAAAATAAAACTATTTATTTAAAAAATTAAGAAATTTAAACTGTTTTGTGGAAACTTCTTCTTCTTTATTGAAAATTCGTATTTTTTGTGTAGAAAATTAATCTTCTTCCTTGAAAATTTATGTTATTGGCTGTCGATTCAACTATTTTGTCAAAATTCATCTTTTTCGGTTGAATTAAACTGATAGAAAATTCTTTTTTTTTAATTAATTTTTTAAACTGAAAATTAATTTTTTAAACTGAAAATGTAACTATTCCATTTTTGTTTGAAAACTTACCTTCCTCAGTTGTAAATTCAACTGCTTTGTTGAAAATTAAAGTAATTATTCAAAAAATTAACCACATAGTAGAAAATTAACTTTTTTCTTGAAAATTCATAATTTCGGGTTGATAATTTAACTGTTTTGTGGAAAATTCATGTATTTGGTCACAAATTCGTCTTTTTGAGTGAAAAATTAATCTTCTTCTTTGAAAAATCATCATTTTGGTTGAGGTTTCAAATATTTCGTTAAAAATTCGTGTTTTCTAGTTGAATTCCAGCTGTCAAAAATTCGTTTTTTTTGTTGTTGAAAATTAATTTTTTCAACTGAAAATGTAACTATTCCATTTTTTTTAAATTAATTTTTAAACTTAATATTTAGTAATTCCAGTTTTGGTTGAAAACTTATATTTTTCAGTTGAAGATTCAACAATTGTTTGGAAATTCAACTTTTTTGTGGAAAATTCATCTTTTTTATTGAAAATTCGTATTTTTTTTGTAGAAAATTAATCTTCTTTCTTGAAAATTTATCTTTTTGGCTGTGGATTCAACTATTTTGTTAAAATTAATCTTTTCGGTTGAATTAAACTGATAGAAAATTCTTTTTTTTTTTTAATTAATTTTTTAAACTGAAAATTAATTTTTTAGACTAAAAATGTAACTATTCCATTTGTGGTTGAAAAATTATCTTTCTCAGTTGAAAATTCAACTGCTTTGTTGAAAATTAAAGTCATTATTTAAAAAATTAACCACTTAGTAGAAAATTAACCTTTTTGTTGAAAATTCATAATTTCGGGTGGATAATTTAACTTTTTTGTGGCAAATTTATGTATTTAATTAAAAATTCGTCTTTTTGAGTAAAAAATTAATCTTCTGTTTTGAAAAATCATAATTTTGGTTGAGGATTCAAATATTTCGTTGAAAAATCCTGTTTTTTAGTTGAATTCCAGCTGTCGAGAATTCGTTTTTTTTTGTCGTTGAAAATTAATTTTTTCAACTGAAAATGTAACTATTCCATTTTTGTTTAAAAAACTTATCTTGTTTAGTTGAAAACGTAGCTATTTGATTAGAAATTTAACTATTTGGGGAAAAAATTCAACTATTTGGTTTCGGGTGGAAAATTATACTGTTTTGTGGAAAATTTGTCTTTCTGGGTCGAAAATTAATCTTCTGTTTTGAAACTTTTTCTTTAAAAATTTGTATTTTTTGGTTCAATTCAAATAATTGAAAAATCCTTTTTTTTAATTAATTTTTAAACTTAATATTTAGTAATTCCAGTTTTGGTTGAAAACTTATATTTTTCAGTTGAAAATTCAACAATTGTTTGGAAATTCAACTTTTTTGTGGAAAATTCATCTTTTTTATTGAAAATTCGTATTTTTTTTTGTAGAAAATTAATCTTCTTTCTTGAAAATTTATCTTTTTGGCTGTGGATTCAACTATTTTGTTAAAATTAATCTTTTTTGGTTGAATTAAACTGATAGAAAATTCTTTTTTTTTAATTAATTTTTTTAACTGAAAATTAATATTTTAAACTGAAAATGTAACTATTCCATTTTTGGTTGAAAACTCATCTTTCTTATTAGAAAATTCAACTGCTTTGTTGAAAATTAGAGTAATTATTAACAAAATTAACCACTTAGTAGAAAATTAACTTTTTTGTTGATAATTCATATTTTTGGGTGGATATTTTAACTGTTTTATGGAATATTCATGTATTTAATTAAAAATTCGTCTTTTTGAGTAAAAAATTAATCTTCTGTTTTGAAAAATCATCATTTTGGTTGAGGATTCAAATATTTCTTCTAGCCCTTTTTTTTCTTTAAAAGTCGTTTTTTTTTGTTGAAAATTAATTTTTCGAGCTGAAAATGTCACTATTCTATTTTTGGTTGAAAACTTATATTTTTAGTTGAAAATTGTTCTTTTGTACAGATTCAGAAATTTAAGAGAGCATATGAATGAAATCGGGTGATCCAATAAAATCGAATTCTCTGGACGTAAAGTCAATAGATTTCACGGCACTTTGATGCTTTCTTCTGTGAACACTTGGCTGAACTTAGGTTGCGTGTATGTAAGTGGTAAGTGCCGGAAAGTCGAATTCAGGATCATTAGAGAATTGTGGCCGGTAAGTGGCCTGCCAATTCTTGCCTCTAACCATTTCGCTTTTAGCAAAAAAAAAAAAAAAAAAAAAAATTCACACCGTATAAAGTAACTATGATTGAGAGTAAAAGGCAAAAAGTTTTTAAACTCGATAGAAAAATATTTTTTTATTCGTACGGTAGTTTTCCGATTTGAGGGCAAAACAATTTTTAATACAAAATCGAAATTTCGAATAACTTATCCTGTAAGTTTATTTGTTTTTGAGGTTACATAAATATAATTTTCTTAAGATTCTTGAAAACATTAAAAAATATTTTTCAGGATTTCAGATATTTCAAATCAAAATTTAAAAAAATATATTTATTTTCAAACAAATAGTTGAGTTTTCACCCAAAAAAATATAAATCCCGAACGAAAAATGTGATGCATAATTGATATTTCAAACAAAAAAGATTTTTATTTTAAATAAAAACATTTTCACTCAGCTAAAAAAAATTGTTGACAAAATAATTATATTGTTTCACTGGAAAATATGAAATTTCTACGGAATAGTTGAATTTTTTCGAAACAAGATTGATCTTCTACCTGAAAAGACGACTTTTCGAAGAAATAGTTACATTTTCAACTAAAAAGATAATTTTCTACTAAAATAATGAATCTTTCATAAAAAAAACTCATCTTTAACAAAGTAATTTTCAACTTTTAACTACATAAATTTTTAACAAAATAGTTTAATCTTTAAACAAAACAGATTAATTTTCAACCAAAAAGACGAATTATGAAAAACGTAGATTAATTTTCTGCAAAAAAGTAGAATTTTCAACAAAGAAGTAACATTTTTAACCGAAGAGATAAATTTTTAACTCACATGATGAATCTTTATTTTAAAAAAGAATTTTTAACAAAATAGTTTAACTTCTAACCAAATAGTTGAATTTTTAACCAAAAAAGATGAATTCTCGAAGAACAATATAATAGTTGATATTCAAACAAAAAAAAAAGATTTTAGTTTGAAATAAAAAACAGCTTGATTTATCAAAAAAAGACGAACTTTTAACAAAAAAGTTACATTTTCAACCAAAAATATGAATTTTCAACAAAAGTGATGAATCTTCAACAAAAAATATAATAACTGATATTTCAATAAAAAAAAAGATTTCAATTTTGAATAAAAAACCGAAGATGAATTTTCAACCAAGAAGGTTATTTTATGCTGAAGAGAAGAATTTTTCAATAAAATATATGAATTTTTAACAAAATAGTAACATTTTCGGCCAAATAGATGAATTTTTTAAATAAAATTATGAATCTTCAATTATAAAACTGAATTTTCAACAAAATAGTTTAATTCTTCAAAACAGATTAATTTTCAAACAAAAAGACGAATTTTTAACAAAGTAAGAACAATTTCCACCAGAGACGAATTTTCAATTTAAAAAAAATTGATTTTTTAACAAAATAATTCTTTTCAATCAAAAATATGAATTCTCGACAAAAACTGTAATAGTTAATATTTTTTTTTTAATTCAGTTTTGAATAAAAATTGATTAATTTATGAAAGAAGACGAATTTTCAACAAAATAGTTAAATTACCAAACAAAAAACTCAATTTCAAACCAAAAAGATGAGGCTTCTGCCAAAAAATACGAATTTTCAACAAAAATTGTCAACCTTTTTAACCAAAAATATGAATTTTCAACAAAAATGATGAATCTTCAACCTAAAATATAATAACTGATATTTCAATAAAAAAAAGATTTTAATTTTGAATAAAAAACAGAAGATGAATTTTCAACCAAGAAGGTTATTTTATGCCAAAGAGAAAAACTTTTCAATCAAATATATAAATTTTTAACAAAATAGTAACATTTTCGGCCAAACAAATGAATTTTTAACTAAAATTATGAATCATTAATTGAAAAACTGAATTTCCAACAAAATAGTTTAATCCTTCAAAACAGATTAATTTTCAAACAAAAAGACGAACTTTTAACAAAGTAAGAACAATTTACACCAAAGAGGCGAATTTTCAATTCGAAAAAAAAAATAGATTTTTTAACGAAATAATTCTTTCCAATCAAAAATATGAATTCTCGACGAAAATTCAATTTGAAATAAAAATGGTTCAATTTATGAAAGAAGACGAATTTTCAACAAAATAGTTGAATTACCAAACAAAACAGCTTAATTTCAAACCAAAAAGATGAGTTTTCTGCCAAAAAGACGAATTTTCAACAAAAACCTTTTCAACCAAAAATATGAATTTTCAACAAAAATGATGAATTTTATACTTAAAATGTAATAACTGATATTCCAATCAAGAAAAATTTTAATTTAAAAAAAAAACGAAGATAAATTTTCAACCAA
Source organism: Andricus curvator (assembly GCA_932195095.1). NCBI lineage: Eukaryota > Metazoa > Arthropoda > Insecta > Hymenoptera > Cynipidae > Andricus > Andricus curvator. The sequence goes on from CAKNYM010050952.1 coordinate 115,915, forward strand.
GAAGATTAATTTTATGCCAAAAAGATGATTTTTTAACAAAATACATAAATTTTCAATAAAATAGTAAAATTTTAGCCAAACAGATGAATTTTTAACTAAAATTATGAATCTTCATCTGAAAAACTGAATGTTTAACACAGTACTTTAAATTTTAACCAAACAGTTGAATTTGCAACCAAAAAAGGTGGTTTCTCAAAAAAAAAAGTAATAATTGAGATTTCAACCCAAAAGGATTTTAATTTTTAATAAAAAAACAGTTGAATTCATTATAAAAAGACGAATTCAAAAAAAAAGTGAAATCCTTAACTAAAACAGATTAATTTTGAACCGAAAAGACAAATTTTCAATAAAATAGTAACATTTTCAACCAAAGAGATGTATTTTCAACTCAAATGATGAATCTTCAATTTAAAAAAAAAAATAACAAAATAGTTCAACTTTTGGCCATGAAGATGATGAATTATCAATTACAACAAAGTTTTAAGAAATTAGTTTAACTTTTTACTAAGTAGTTATATTTACAACCAAAAAAGATGAATTCTTGAGAAAAAAAGTAGAACTTTTAAAATTCCTAAATATCTTTTAAACTGACTCGAATTTTTCCTTAAATTTTAATTTTGCAAAATAAAAATTATTTTTCCTTAAGGTGTTTGTCATGCCTAAAATGTGATCTTGAAGAAAAACTAATTTTTCTATGATTTTACGAATCATAATAATATTTCTGATGATGTTTAAAATAAAAATATTACATATTTTTAATGAGAAAATTTTAAAACTTAGAAAGGAACATTTCATTTAACAATAATTTTTGCAACTGATTTTTTATTTACTATCTATTTTTACCAATTTAAAAAAAATGGTTGAATTTAAATAAATGTTGTCCCTTATTTCGTGGAGACAATACCTACAACTCTACTGTTTCTGATCTGAAAGTAAATTTTTCTATGGGTGAAAAAATAAGCTATGATTTATCAAAATTCAACAATTTCTTAAAAATTGGTAAGAAGCGAGAGTGAGAAGGTCAATTACAAAAACTATTTTTTAAATAATTATTTTTGTATAATTATTTTTGATATATTTCAAATTTTCTCTTAAAATCCATTTTTCCAAATAAAAAATTATTTAAAATCTTTCGAAAACTTTTAATATTCTTAAAATGCTTCTTTTTCGAAATCTACAGAAATCTACTTTTTTTATTTTTATATATTCTTAAAATTTAAATAGTTTTGGAATCTTCAACTCCTAGAACTTCTCAATACCTTTCAAAATAAATCAAAAATTTCTTCATAATTGTTTAAATCCTAGAAAATTTTAAAAAATGTTCTTCAAATCTTCTAGATTCTTTGCGGCATATTTTTAAATCTGTAAAAACTAAAATTAATATTCTAAAATAAAACCTAAATCATTCAAAATTTTCTTAGAAATCTTTAAAAAAAAATTAATTTTCTCAAATCATTCAAAGTTATTAAAAAGCTTCTACATATTTTTAAATTTTGTTTACAAATCAAAGTATTGTAGCAAAGTGTTAAGAACAGAATTATTTTTCAATATAAAAAAATAATTTCAAACTAAAATTTTTTCTTTTATCAATAGTGTTTAGAAACGTTTAGAAATAAATTGTATCATAAAATAAAATTACTTATTTGGATATTTTTATTTTAAAAATTGATTATGCAGAAAATTCTTATCAATAAAAAAAATATTATTAAAGAAGAGAGGACTTAGAAAGATGCAAAATTATTATTTTTTAAATATTAAGGATTATATTACATTCCTCTTCGCACTTTCTTCCGCCGTAAGCTTTTTTTCATGAAACTATTCCTGGCATTTACGAGTTTCCTTCTTACAAGCATGCCTTATCAAATGTGAAAAGTTGTGAAAAATTAATTAGATATGAGAGACTATTTTTATACTTTAAAAAAAAAAATTTATTTATGTAAAAAATATTTCATTTTTCATATAATTTAAAGTCGTTTGAGGACAATAAGTTGACCATTTTAGGCAATGAGATTTTCGAAAATAAAAAAATTTAGATCCTTTTCAATTATTTTACCCTGGTCGACAATGTATACTAATTTTTAAAAACCGTTTTGAATTACATAATTTTGAACTATAACAATTCCAAATTAATGAATCTTCAATTACAAAGCTTAAGAATTGAAGAATTTTAAATTGCAAATGATTAAAATTGAAGAATTCCCAATTGTAAACCTTCAAAATTGAACTAAATATTTGTTTAACACATTCAAAATTACATAGCTTTAAAATATAAATATTGAAAATTAAATAATTTTTAATTCAATATTTTTGAAATTCAAGAATTTGCAATTGTAATTCTTAAAAATGGTTGAACATTGAATTGTAAATATTTGAAATTGAAAATTTTTTAATTGTAAATCTTCAAACTTGAACTATTAAAAATAATTCAAAATTATGTACCTTTTAAATATAAATCTAGGAAATTGAATAATTTTCAATTCTATATGATACAAATTCAAGAACTTTCAATTGTATCTCTTTAAAATTGTAGAACTTTAAATTGAAAATCTTTAAATTGAAAAGTTTTTTATTTTGAAAACTTGCAATAAAAAATTATGCAAGTTTTACGTTTTACAATTAAAAATTTTGTAATTTTTATAATTTATTTTTGAAATTTCTTCTATTTGGAAGATTTAGAATCATTGAAATTTAAGAAATTTTATTTATATATCTTTAAAATTGAAGAATCTTGAATTGCAGATCTTAAATTGCAGAATTTTTCAACGTAAATCTTTAAAATTGATCTAAATATCTAAAAAAAAATACATAATATTCAAATATAAATCTTAATAATGGTAGAATTTTAAATTGAAAATCGTTCAAATTAAAGAATTTTCAATTGTAAATCCATAAAATTGAACTTGAAAAAATAATTTTAACTAATCAAAATGGTAGAACTTTGAACTGTAAATCTTTAAAATTGAGAAGTTTTCAAAAAATGCAGTTTTTAAGTTTTTTAATTGAAAATTTTGTAACTTTGTCGATTTATATTTGAAATTTCTTCAATTTGGAAGATTTAGAATTAAAAAGTCTTGACTTTGAATATTTAGAATCATCGAAAGTTAAGAAATTGTATTCATACATCTTTGAAATTAATGAATCATTAATTGCAAATCTTAAAGATCCAAGAATTTTCGATTGTAAATCTTCAAAATTGAAATTTAAAAAAAAAACGCTCAAAATTAAATATCTTTAAAATATGAATCTTGATAATTGAATAATTTTTAATTCTATATGTTAAAAATTCGAAAATTTTTCATTGTTACTCTTTAAAATTGTAGAATTTTAAATTGAAAATCGTTAAAATTGAAGAATTTTTCATTGTAAATCTTCAAGATTGAAATTTAAAAAAAAAACGCTAAAAATTAAATATCTTTAAAATATAAATCTTGA
>CAKNYM010050952.1:124346-142503 GCA_932195095.1 Andricus curvator
GTATTATTTAAAGGAAAATGACTAGTTTTTCTATGATTTTAAGTATTAAAATAATATCACTAATGATGTAATTTCAAATAAAAAAAATTATTTTGAATGACAAATCTTTAAGGCTTACAAAAAAAAATTAGTTAAACATTCTTTTTTGCAATTAAATTCTTTTTATCATTTCTTACCAATTTTTTAAACATAGTTGAATTTTTATAAATAATGGTTTAATATTTTTGAAAAATATTCTCTACAACTCTACTGTTTGCAGTTTTGAAAGTAAATTTTTCTATGGCTGAAATCGTTGAAAAAATTTTTTAAAAAGGAAAATTTTTTAAACAAATAACTATAATTGAAGATTATTTACTTATTTTCGAAATTTAAGACAGTAGAGTTATAAGGAATGTTTCTTCCGAAAAAATAAGCCTCGACATTTTAAAATTAAAACTATTTTTTTTTTAAATGGTGAGAAGTGACGGTAAGAAAAAATTAAATTACAAAGACAAAATAATTATTTTTCTGAAGTCTTAAATTTTTTTCATACAAAATAATATTCTTTCTTTCATAATAAGTGACTGATAATGTCATTTCAATTTTCAAAACCATAGAAAACTTTTTTTTCCAGAGACCTAATTTTTGAGACAACTATCTTAAAATCAAAATCTTCTCACTGAGTAAACTTTATACGAGAGGCAGAATAAAAATTTTAAGAAACTAGTGTAAAGATACTGAAAGGCGTTGAAATTCATTGAATTTTTTTTTCTCTTGGAAGTTAAATTGTGGCAACAAAAATTTAATTAAAACCCTTTCTGAGCGTTTGCTAGGCAATCATCGCGAGGGTGTCAGTACAATACAGCCAATCAGCGTTCAATCGGGAAGACGCTCGATCTAAGTGGCTCGCTATCAGGATTTCTTGCTTGAGATGCGAGTCAGAACATCATGTTTGCATTCATTTTCTTCAGATCTACCTAATTTTCTTTTTTTTTTTTACTATAGAGTGACTTTCAATAGATAAAATTGATTCGGAATCACTTTTTTCCTTAATAAAATTTAAATATGAATAGTGCCAGAGATGAATAAAAAATGATTTTTAATTTCCCAGGAACCTTAAGAAAATGCTTTATTTTTAAATCTTATTTAAATATTCCCTTCAGAATAATTTTAAAAAATAGAAAATCATTGTAAATTTTCTTCAGAAACTTAAGAAATTTTTTTTATCCTCTGCAAATATTTCAAAATTCTTAAAAAGCATTTTCTTTCGAAATTTGAAAAAATCCATATGTCCTTCAAAATTTTTTGAAATCTCAGCCATGTACAAGTTGAAAACATCCACTAAAAGTCACAGAATGCAATCAGTCAGGTTTTCGAAAAAAAAATTCAGAAACATTCTAAGAATTTTGAAAGGTTTCAAATGTAAAAATTTGAAATTTTTTTTGCTTTTAAAAATTAATTTTTGGCGAAAATTTAAAAAAATTTTTAAAGATTTCAAAAGATTTCTAAAAATTCCGTGAAAAAATCCAGAATATCTCAAGGCAATTTTATTAATTTTTATAGATTTTTCAAATTTTTAGGAAAATTTCAGGTCAATTCAGATTTTTAGGTATTTTAGAAGTGTTGGAGTGATTAACAATATTTTAAAACTTGAAAATATTTTCTAATATTTATAAAATCATTATAAAAAAACAAAGAATTTTCAAGAAATAGTTACATCTTCTATAAAAAAAATGAATTTTCAATTAAGAAGATTTATTTGAAACCAATAAAAAACAAATAGATGAGTTAAATTTTCAACCAAAAGCAACGAATTTAAAAAAAAAGTTCAATTTTCAATAAAAAATATCAAAATTTAATCTTGAAAATTAATTTTCTATCAAAAAAACAACGAATTTAAAAAAATATATATATTTCAGTCAATTATAATCAAGAAAAAAATTAATAATTCAAATTGATCTTGAACAGATGCAAATAGAATAGCTAAATTCTAAAACAGAAACAACGAATTTGCAAAAATTAGTTTAATTTTCAATCGAAAAGATTAATTTTTAACCTTCAAAATAATTTTCTACCAAAAAACAACGAATTCGAAAGAAAATATATTTAAATTTCCGAAAAAAAAGAATGTTTAACCAAACAGTTCAATTTTCAGCGAATAAACAATGAATTAAAAAAAATACTTACATTTTAATCCAAAAGAGGAATTTCCAAATAAGATTTATTTTTTACCAAAAAACAACGAATTAAAAAAATAATAGTTAAATTTTAAACAAAAAAACAGAAATTTTCAATATTTCAACAAACGATGTTTTTTTTTTTTTATGAAAATGAAAACATTTTCTTAAGATTTTACGATTTCTGGGAAACCTTGAAATTATTTTTGTTGAAAAATTATATTTAAAATAAACTTAAAAAAGATTTTCAAACATTTCAAAGTTTAAAAGTTTTAAGATTTTAAAAAAAATTTCTCAACTTTGCAGTTACAAAATTTAAAAAAGCAATTGAGTGTTTTGAAGAGACATTTAAAGGTGTCGAAAAGAGTAAAAAATAATTTTAAACTTGAAAAGATTTAAAAATTGAACAAATGTAGATTTTTAAAGAATTCAAACAAAGAAATTTGAAACTTTTTAAGAATTTTTAATGGTTTCAAGAGAATATTCTTAAGAATCATAAGAATATTTGAAATGATTTTTCGTTTTTAAAAATTAATTTTTAGAAAAAATTTAAAAAGATTTCAAATAAGAGTAGTTACACTTTCTACCAACAAACAACGAATTTTCAAAATATAGTTAAATTTTCAATCAAAAAGATGAATTTTTAGCCAAGTAGTTAAATTTTCGATACGAAAGATAAATTTTCAAACAAGAAAATTGATTTTTTACCAAAAAACAACGAATTAAGAAAAAATGTTACATTTTCAACCAAAAAATAAACAACTAGTTTTCAATAACATTTTTTTATTTCCCACCACTTTTCACCGTGATATACTAAAATAATTATTCAGACTTTTTCTCAGGATTCTTTATTTGTCTCATTTTTTGAAATGTTTTAAAATGTTTTAAAATATTTTTGAATTTCCTTAAAAAATTGTTGTCAAAATAAAAAAATAAGCATTAAAAACTTTCCTAGGAATCTTAAGAAAAAAATTTCATTTTCTTGAAACTCTTCAAAATTCTTAAAAAGGTTCCAAAATTTATTTTCAAAATCTTCGAGAATTTATATTTTCTTTTAAATATTCTCAATATATCAATGTATTTTAGAATACTGACTTCACTCTCTTTCCCATGTACCCCTCTTTTCCATTTTTTTTAATTCTTCTTTTTTCCCTGTTTTCAAGAAACTTTCCCATTTTCTCCTTGTCTCATTTTTCGCTGAAATGCGAACTAAATCAATAGAACCCAATTAGAGAATCAAATAATTTTTGGTTGAAAGTTAATTCTTTTTAGTTGAAAAGTCTACTATTATATTTTTCGTTCCGAATTCGTCTCTTATGGTTAAAAATTCGGGCAGATTAGAATTCTGCCCCAGCTACCTGCGTACGTTTCCCCCACTACGCGGCTTCCGCTCACTCAGCCGATCTGCTACCGCCGAGCCTGGTCAGCGCGAGTCCTTTGTACCTAATGAGGATAATAACTGCGACTGATATTCCTACACTTGAATCAGAAAATATATTTATGTAAATCCTTTTTATTGTACTTTTTATGTGCTAAAATAGTATTTTTAATTAACTTTCATAAATAAATTGCATAATATTCATCATTTAAAACAAAAACAAACTATTTAAGGCAAAATATTGAAAGGATAATTTTGAACAATGTGATTGGTTAAGCAATAAAGAAAATTTATAATGTTTGTTAATAAGTTTCCAAATTGGGCTAGGATACTTTTTTTTTTTTTAAACATAAAATTGTTTGTTTTTTTTACTCGCCCAATTATATAAAATATTTTTGCTAGTAGATACCGAGGGGAAAATTACTCCTGCAATCTGGTGTACACCAGTGCTCCCAACGATGACTCGGTACACCACTGCGCATGCGTTAAGCAGAGCCTTGTCATTGGTGCGGAACAGCTCTACCAATGGAAAGCTATTCTTCACGCATGCGCAGTACTCAGGGCCGTTATTGGGAGCTCTGGTGTACACTCTTTCTGCAATCTTATACAATCCCGAGCAATGCTTTGAAATCCCATAAAATCTTTTTAAATACCTTGTGATCCCCTCTCGCGAAAAATGATTTTAAGAAACTCAGTATAGGTCTATAATGATTTTCCTATAATTAATTTCTTATAATTTTTTCGCTATTCTAGAAAAATCATTATAGAAAATCATTAGAAGAAAACCAGTATAGAAATAAAGAATATTAAAATATTGAAAGTTGATGCAAAAAATCGAGAAAGTATAAACGAATTTTCATTAACGGATAAATTAAAGAAATTAACGGATTTTAAGCGATTTCTTCAAATTCTGTAAAAATTTCGCGACATTTCAAAGAGTTCCAAATATGTCAGAAGGTTTTCGAGGAGTCCAATGGATTTCAACAAATTTCAAATAAAAAAAATTAAGGGATTTCTAAATATTTCAACTAATTTTACAAGATTTTCATAAGTTTTCAAACATCTTTTTTGATTAACAATTTTATTATTTAGTTTAAAATTAAATTAGTTTGTAGAAGATTCAACCCTTCTTTTGGGTTAAAAATTGATCTTTTTTGATAAAAATTTCAACTATTGGGTTGAAAATTAACTTTTTTGTTGAAAATTAATATTTTTGTGTTGAAAATTCAACTGTTTTGTAGAAAAATAGTTTTTTTGGCATGAAAATTCAATAATTTGGTTGACATTTTGTTCTTTCTGGATTGAAAAACCTTTTTTGATCGAAAAATCAATCATTTTGCTGAAAATTCGTTTTTTTTTTAAAGAATAATTCGACTGTCTTTTGATTCAAAATTCAACTACTTGGCTGAAAGTTTAACTTTTTTTAAATTCATTTTGTTGGTTGGTGATTCATCATTTGAGTTGAAAATTTATTTCTTTTATTGTAAAATTTAACTATTCCTTTTTTGATTGAAAATTTATCTTTTTTAATGGAAAATTCGACTATTTTGGTAGAAAATTTAACTATTTGGTTGAAAATAAACTTTTTCTAAAATTAATATTTCAAGGTATTCTTAGAGAACTTTGGAAAACAAATGACATTTCATTTAATTTCAGGAGATACATTGTTTGAATTTTTTTATCAAACTTAATTATTTAAGAATTTATAATATAATTTAATATGAAATAATAATAATATAATATATGATTTAATAAATTTCATTCAAATTAAATTTTTTGTTTTGAATTTTTACATATTTTGATTTTTTAAAGGAGAATTTTCAACAAAGTAGGTACATTTTCAACCAAAGAGATAAATTTTTGACTACAACAGCGAAACTTAACAACAAAAAATTATTTTTTGTAAAGTAGTATAATTTTAAGCCAAGTATGTAGTTAAATTTTCTAAAATGAAAGATGAATTCCCAAACAAAAATATAATAGTTGATATTTCAACCAAAAAAAGATTTTAAATTAATTTAAAATTAAAAAGTTAATTTTCAACCAAATAGTTAAATTTTCTTCCAAAATAGTTGAATTTCGAAATAAAGAAGATAAATTTTCAACCAAAAATAGAATAGTTAAATTTTACAATAAAAGAAATGAATTTTCAATTAATTAAATTAATTAATAATTAATTCAATTAATTTGTAAATGGAAACAAAATGAATTTAAAAAAAGTAGTTAAACTTTCAATCAAGAAGTTGAATTTTGTATAAAAAGAAGTCGAATTAATCTAAAAAAGCGATTTTTCAACAAAATAATAGATTTTTCATCAAAAAAAAAGTTTTCAGTCCAGAAAGAAAAAAGTGCCAACCAAATTATTGAATTTCCAGCCAAAAAGTTGAATTTTCTTTGTTGAATTAAAAAGATATAATTATTTCGTTGAAAAATCGTTTCTCTTTTTGGTCGAAAATTAACATTTTTAACTGAAAATTGAACTATTCCATTTTTGTTGTAAATTGATAGTTTTTAGTTGAAAATTGAACTATTTGGTTGAAAATTAGTTTTTTTTGTTAAAAAATTAATCTTTTGAATTGAAAATTCAACAACTTGGTTGAAAGTTAAATTACTTTGTAAAAAATGCATTTTATTGCTTGAAGATTCATCTCTTTGATTAAAACTGCAACGTTTTGGTAGAAAAGTCCTTGGTTAAAAATTCAGTGCCTCATAAAAAGTTCGTCTTTTTGGCTTGAAGATTTAACTATTTGGTTAAAAATGAAACTGTTTTTGGTTAAAGTTTATTCTTTTTTTTCAAATAAATTCATATTGAATTCAAAATGGTACTTATATTAATTTTATTTAAAAGAATTTATTCCCCTATTATTTCCCTATTTTCCTGAAAAATCACCCTATTTTCCCAGTTTTGAGAGCATTATGGACTCTGAAGTCTAAGAATATCTATATAAAATATAATCGAGATAAAATTTTTTTCAATTCAATTTTTGAAACATGTTTTAATGCCTTTTTTCTGCTTTTTTGGTTTTTTAGGAAGGCGATAGTCAGAATGAGTGGAGGATTGAATGGATGGCTGCAGCGGTGTCGAGAATCACGAAGACTTGTCCTCGTGATTGTCGCCATTGCTTTGCTGCTGGACAACATGCTGCTAACTACAGTCGGTGAGTAATCAAACAAAAATATATATATATACATATTTCACAACTTACAACTTATAAGGGGAGGCTAAGTAGGGGAAATTAGGGCAGGGAGAGTAGGGGAAATGAGGGGTAGGAAGTAGTGGAAGTGAGAGGGAAGGAAGGTAAGTAGGGGAAATGAGGGTAGGAGAAGCAGGAGAAGTGGTGGGAATTGGGGAGAAAAAGTAGGGGAAGTGAGGGGAGCGAAACTAGGGAAAGTGAAGGTAAATGAGGTGGGTAGAGAAAGTGAGGGGGAATGTGGGTGTAAGTGAGAAAAAGAGGAAATGTATGAGAAAGACATTGGGGAAGGGAGGGGAAGCAAAGGTTGAAGTTTGGGGGCGGGAGCAGGGATGCAGAGAGTGAGTGGGGGAATTTAGGTAGGTCTGAATGACTTATTTAGGTCTTAATAGGCTACGAAACCCTTTTCTGTATTCGCAAAGCGCCTACTTTGACTAATTTTTTTTAACTGTTTATCAACTAATTTTCTTGGTTATTTACATTTTCAAATTTAGACATTCAAAAATAAACAATTTTTCATTTTAATTTTTCAGACAAGAACCAAATTAACGAATCTAATGCTGAACAATAGTGTGTCCCAAAGAAACCCAATATTTTTTTGGATCTAACACCTCCTAAACTAGTTCCATTTGATAAAAAAATGATTGCTTTTTTTGGTTTCTCTAAAAATAAAAGTTTAAACCGCCGTCTTACAACCTTACAAGGCGCTAAGAATGAAAGAAACTGGAATAATTAGATCAAAAATACTGCTCCTAAGCGTAAAAAAACTAGCTTTTATAAGGGAAAAGATTCCAAGGGATTTGAGAGGATTTCTAAGATTTACAAATATTTCAAAGGATTTTTAAGGGACATTATAAGATTTTTGAGTATTTCAGTAATTCAAAGGTATTTTAAAGGATCTCAATGAAGTACTTAAATAACTTTCCCAGAGACTCAAAAGATTCCACACGACTTTAAATTTTCGAGGAATTTAATGGAATATCATCAGAATTCATGTAATTTCAGGAGATTTCAAAAACTTATGTATAGAATTCCTGAAAATAAATCAAGAATCCAACGATCAAATTTCGACAACCACCACAAAATGTTCCTATTGCAATTCCAACGTTTCGGTGCTCATACAGCACCCTTATCAAGGTAAGAAAAATTAGAGCAGGTGGGAACAGCGACGAAACAACACATAAGAAATAAGAGAAAGTCAAGATTCATTAAAACCTATTGCTAAATGTAATTAATCACACTAGAATAACTTTTGTTTAATTTATCCAAATCAGTTTTTAAATTAATAGACAACTTATTTTGTTTTTTAATATAAAGCATTTCCATGAATTCACTCTTTCGCTCATTACTTTCACTCTGTAAAATTTCAACTTTATCCCAGTCAAACTCAAGGTCAACATCAACAAACCCTTTTGTATGTCTAACAAGAACACCACTTCCAAACGACCCAAAAGAACATCACTTTTGTGTTCCTCCATCCTACACGGAGAAAAAAACCACACTGTTATAGTAGGCTGAGCTCTTAATATTACAGCATGGAACTTCATGTGCGAAATTGGTATGAATTTCTACCAATATTGGCATCAGGTTAGACATTTTTAGCATTAAATGTCCTATACCATAAAAGAATCAAGCGCATGCCGTTATTGCTGGAGTCACATACCCTTAGAGCAGTTGTGCCTTGCGGAAATAGCTCCAACTTTGGCTTGCTACGGTTGTAAGAAAACTCATCCTATTACAGTATGAGTACTCTTACAAAAGAGATATTAGGCCACGCCTACCGGCGCTTGCGCGTGACCCAATATCTCGTTTGTAAGAGTACTCATACTCTAATAGGATGAGTTTTCTTACAACCGTAGCAAGGCGAAGTTCGAGCTATTTTCGCAAGGGATAACGGCTTTAAAAGCATGAATCTTTGTACATTTTTAGGATAAAGGGAATTCTGCTTAAAATGAATGAATTTCGTACCAAGATAGCAAGAATGAAACCTACGACAAAAGCATGACTAGTGCTCTTACTATTATAGGCATATTTTTTTCTCCGTGTAGTATCAAGAAGTCTGCCAGTCTGTTCCACGTAAGTCATCTTACAGATCTCGCAAGTGATCTTGTAAACAACACCACCTTTTTCAAATTTATCTAAAGGATCTGTACAAGAAGTTATTATTGAATCCATTTTAAATGGTATACGGAAAATAGTATGAATATTAAATTTTTTCAACATAAATTCAATAGTTTTCGTAATTTGACCAAAAAACGGGAGAACAAAGGTATTAAAAGAACTATATTCTCTCAATTCCTTCTGATTATCCGTAGACAAAACGTTATTTTGTTTGTTTTTGATTTGTTGAATTCTAATTGTGATATGTTGCTCAATCAACTTTTGTGCATAATGATTAAGAAAAACGATATTCCTAACAATATTCAAATTCTCTGTGTGAAATGAAATGTGAGACAAACCAACAGCTCTGTCAACTAAGTTTTTGATTACTGCAATTTTATTTTGAAAAGGATGAGCCGAAAAGAAATTCAAAATTCTACCTGAATATGTACTTTTCCTATAGCAATTGGTAATAATATTACCATCCTGATCTTTCATTACTTTTATGTCTGATAAACTGATTTTATTATTTTTCTCTATTTCATGGGTAAATTGAAGATTTGGATGAAAACTGTTAAAATCATAAATTACTGCCTGAAACTTTGCCAGAGGAACACATAATAAGGTGTCATCAACATACAAATGTACACAAGATTTTTGAAGAAGAAGATAGGGATCCTTGGTTTGTTGGCAGATATTCAAATTCCTGATTCAGTTACAGATATTCTCAGATTAGGTAAAGGTTTTATTAACCATGCGATAAAAAGTAAGTCGAAACAAATGATGGAAATAGTCAAAGATGTTGAATCAAGTATACACAAAATTCAAATATTAGATCAGCAAGATTTCCGAAACAAGGTCTTACACTTGTCAAAGAGCTTTGTCGATAAGAATTATTCGCACTTAGTAGTATTGATCGTAAAATTTCTGAATATTTCATGATAACGAAAGGTTTTCTTAAAACCAACCCTGATATAATTTGTATGAATGCTGATAAAGGCAATATTAGTTTGTATGAAGAAATTAGCTTATATTAGGGATATGGAGGCTTTACTTTCCAGTCGTGATAATTTTGATTTATTGAGTGAAAATCTATTAACACAATTAAGAAGAGACATTTTCAAGATTCTGGACAATTGGAGAAGGAATGGACTTTTAGGAAAAGATATAAGATGGACTCACATAAATACCGAAGACACAGTTCTTGCCAGATGTTATGGTTTGAGAAAGGTTCATAAAGATGGATATCCTTTGAGAATGGTTATTTCAACTATTAACTCTCCCACGAAATTTTTAGAACAAAACTTTAATTTGATACTTAAAGACTCCATTATTATTATTATTATAGATTAGCAGTTCGAACTCGAAAGTTCATTGCCTCATCTACCCGAGACCGCCACATATCTCTGTCTTGTGCATTCTCCATCCAGTTTAAGTAATCATGTCCTAGTTCTTTTAGATCATCCCTTACATTTTTCTCCCATCTGTTTCTCGGTCTGCCTAGGGGTCTCTTACCAGTCGGCCTCCCTCTTAAAACTTGCGCCACTGTTCTTTCATTGCCCATTCTTGCTACATGCCCCGCCCATCTTAATTTACGCGCTTTCATTACTCTATTAATATTTGCTGACCCGTAGAGAGCGTGCAGCTCATCATTATGCAGTTTTCTCCACTCGCCGGTCTCTTCGTCCCTTTTTGGACCATAGATTTTTTTAAGTACTTTATTCTCGAAAACTCTAAACCTATTCTCTTCTCCTTTCGTCAGCGCCCACGTTTCACACCCGTACATGACGACCGGCATTATTATCGTTTTGTAAATTCTTACTTTGATGTTCCTAGATAGCGATCGCGATTTTAGTAGCGTGTTTGCTGCATAATAGCACCCATTGCCAGCGTGTAGCCGCGCATTGATTTCCGTTTTAATCTTATTTTCGCTAGTTATAATAGACCCGAGGTATTTAAACTCGTTAACCCTTTCGAATTTCATATTTCCGGCCATTAGATCCCCGTCTTGATTACTTTGTCCGGACCTGACGACGGTCATATATTTTGTCTTCGATTCGCTAACTTCCAAGCCAATCTCTTTGGCTTTTGCGATCAAGATTTCTGCATTTTTAGCTACCGTTTCTTTATCATCCCCTAGTACGTCGAGATCATCCGCATATCCAAGAATTTGTATTACCCCATTGAGGGTAGCACCGGTCGGATTCGCCTGCACTTGCCTAACCACGTATTCTAAAACTAAGTTAAAAAGGACGCACGAAAGTGCATCGCCCTGTTTCAGGCCATCGCGGATCGAAAACTCTTCAGATAAACTACCGTTTACGCGTATTCTACCCTTACTGCCGCTTAAGCAAATTTCGATAAGTCTAACCAATTTTCTTGGCACACCCAAGAACTCTAGGATCCAGTACATTCGCTCGCGTATGATAGAGTCGTAAGCTTTTTTAAAATCGATAAATAGCTGATGTACTGCTTCTTTAAATTCCCATTTCTTTTCTAACAGTTGTCTAATTGTAAACATTTGATCGCTTGTAGATCGGTTTCGGCGGAATCCACACTGGTAATCCCCAATGATTTCCTCGGCAAAAGGAGTTAGTCTACTTAGGATAACATTAGACAGGATCTTGTAGCACGAGGGCACAAGTGAAATTCCCCGATAGTTGTTACAGTTAGTTTTATCGCCTTTTTTGAAGATGGGAATAATGATAGAGGTATTCCATTCTTCCGGCATGCGTTCTGTTTTCCAAACTGCGCGTATCAATTTACAAATTTGCCTTGTGAGGCAAGGGCCTCCATTTTTTATCAGTTCTGACGGTAGGTCATCGATGCCCGCGGCTTTGTTATTTTTCAACTTCTTTATGGCCATTTCTATTTCTATATCAGTAGGATCGTTAATTAATAGATCAGCAGTGTGGATTTCGCCGAGATTACCTTCAACGGGGGCTTCGCGTACATTTAATAGTTTATCGAAATAATCTTTCCATAAATTCAGTCTCTCTGTCGCATCGGCTACTAGATTGCTATTTTCGTCCCTCATTACTTCCGTTCTACTTTGAAAGCCTTTCCTTATAGAATTGATTCCCCTGTACATCTCACGCGGGTTATTTTGTTTATTATGCGCTTCTATTGCTAGTATTTTATTCTTTTCCCACTCCCTTTTCTTGGATCTATAGAGCCTATTTGTACTTTTGCTAATCTCGAGATATTTCTTATGTGTTTGATCGCACTTATTTTGTAAACTACTTAGTCTGGCCTTCCGACGTTTCTCAAACCAGAGTTTGCACTCTTCGTCAAACCATGGTTTGCTTTTGGCTACTTTCTTAAAACCTATCGTAAGTTTCGCGGCTGCCTTTATCGCCTTTTTCGTATTGCTCCACAGGGTTTCCGGGTCCTCCTCGTGATTATTGTTATCGTCTCTCTGTTCTTGGAGAGCGTCGAAACTATTAGAAATTTCAACTTGGTAATTTAATGTTTCTGTTGCTGTTTTGAACTTATCTATATTGAAACGAACTGTTGGCTCTGTGCGGCTTGTTTTCTTACTTAACGCTAGCCTAGATCTTAGTTTTACTATCACGAGAAAATGGTCTGAATTTAAATCCGCTCCCCTATACGATCTTATATCGAGAATGTTTGTATGACGTCTTCTGTCTATTAGAACGTGATCAATCTGATTGTGAGTCTTACCATCTGGTGATGTCCAGGTGGCCTTATGTATATTTTTATGCTTGAAATATGTGCTTTTGACAACGAGGTTCTTTGAAGCTGCAAAGTTTATTACCCTGGTTCCATTATCATTACTGACGTCATGCAAACTTTCTGATCCTATTGTAGGCCTATACATTGGTTCTTTTCCAATTTTCGCGTTGAAATCCCCCAATACTATTTTTGCGTCAAACGTTGAGAACTTGTCAAAAACCTGCTCGATTGTTTCATAAAAAAGATCTTTAGTGTCTTCGTCTTTGTCCTCGGTGGGGCAGTGCACATTGATTAATACGTGTTTGCTGAAATTACCCTTTAGTACAATGTATGATAACCGGTCGTTAATGAATTGCATGTCGATAAGTGCTTGCGAAATTCGTTTATTAATAAGAAAACCAGTCCCCAGTCTTTGCCCCTTAGCTCCCCCATAGTGAAAAGTATAGTCATCCTTAGAAATTGACGCGAAATCGCCCGACCAGCAAGTTTCTTGAAGTGCTATTACGTCAGTTTTGTAGTCAATTGCTATCTTAATGAGTTCGCTAAGTCGGCCAGTTTTTAGACTACGCGCGTTTAGAGTTCCCACCCTTAGATCTTTAACTGTAGTTTTTTGTTTTTGCAAGTTAGCCATGGTAGTTTCAAGATAATCCGCACGTTAGGATCCTATTCCGATCGTAGGTGAGTCCACTGTCCCAGGAGTGATAACCCCCATACCTCCCTAGGTCTAAGTATGGGAGCTTTCCGACTCTGACAAGGACCATGTCAACTTGTCGTCAGACACATTACAGTTTCATCCTCGTACCCTAACGTCCCCCTGCAAGGCAGCGCGCCTACTGGCATCAATACCCCTTTGGCCCTATGCAGGCGAATCATTCCACACATCCCTTGCGGGCAGTGTCATCGCTGCAGTGTCCAATGGGCAGCAGGATTTTTCCCTTACAAGATTTTTAGTTTTGGTTCGGGTATAGTTTCTAGGTGGGTACACGCTGCACCTTGGCTTGCCAGAACCCACCCATTGTGTATGAACGCGAATGGGTGGGTCCCCCCAAGCCATGGTTGTCGTGCACCTATTTTTACCAGTGCTAGATTCACCACACCCACGACTGGCTCCTATCGGCTGTCCGCGACTGCTTATTCTTGTATTCGCAGTTAACCTTGGGGGCTGTTCAGCCTTACGGGCCGTTCCTCTATCCGCAACCTGAGGACGCGCTACGTAGTGGTGATAGGAAACCCACCGAGTAGTAAAGACTCCATTACAACTTCAAAATACAATGCTAAAAAAAGCTGGAAATTCAAAAAAAATTATTATTCAAAAAACTGTGCCTCATGACCATGTAATGATTTTTTTGGATGTTGCTGCAATGTTTCCGAGTGTACCCCTTGAATTAGTTAAACAGGCAATTTTAAATATATGGAACAATATAACAACACCTACTCGATTAGGTCAAAAAGATTTTATTGAAGGAATAGTTTTCAGTATAAACTCAACTTATTTTAAATTCAATGGATCTTTTTATAGGCAAAAGTTTGGTACTCCCATAGGTTCAGTAATTTCTCCAATATTAGCAGAAATAGTTATGGAAGATTTACAGGTCTTTGATTTCAAGAAGCTAGATTTTGTTTTGCCCTTTTACTTTCGGTATGTTGATGATACCTTATTATGTGTTCCTCTGGCAAAGTTGCAGACAGTTATTGATGCTTTTAACAGTTTTTCTCCAATCCTTCAATTTACCCATGAAATAGAGAAGAATAATAAAATCAGTTTTTTAGATATAGAAGTAATTGAAGGTCAGGATGGTAATATTATTACCAATTGGTATAGGAAAAGTACATATTCAGGTAGAATTTTAAATTTCTTTTCGGCTCATTCTTTTCAAAATAAAATTGCAGTAATCAAAAACTTCGTTGACAGAGCTCTAGGTTTGTCCCACGTTTCATTTCACAAAGAGAATTTGAATATTGTTCGGAATATCCTTTTTCTTTATTATTACCCACAAAAGTTAGTTGAGAAACACATCACAATTAGAATTCAACAAATCAAAAACAGACAAAATAACATTTTGTCTGCGGATAATCAGAAGGAATTGAGAGAATATAGTTCTTTTAATACTTTTGTTCTCCCGTTTTTTTGTTAAATTTCGAAAACTATTGAATTTATGTTGAAAAAATTTAATATCTATATTATTTCCCGTATACAATTTAAAATGGATGGAGGAACACAAAAGTGATGTTCGTTTGGGACGTTTGGAAATGGTGTTCTTGTGTGAATGTGGAAATTTTACACAGTGAAAGTAATGAGGGAAAGAGTGAATTCATGGAAATGCTTTATATTAAAAAACAAAATAAGTTGTCTATTAATTTAAAAACTGATTTGGATAAATTAAACAAAAGTTATTCTAGTGTTAATAATTACATTTAGCAATAGGTTTTCATGAATCTTGACTTTCTCTTATTTCTTATGTGTTTATAACGGATTTGCCTTTTGACCCACACTTAGATATCAGGTATCGAAGAGAGACCTTCGTTGTTTCGTCGCTGTTCCCACCTGCTCTAATTTTTCTTACCTTGATAAGGGTGCTGTATGAGCACCGAAACGTTGGAATTGCAATAGGAGCATTTTGTGGTGGTTGTCCAAATTAGATTGTTGGATTCTTGTTTTATTTTCAGGAATTCTGTACATTAACTTGAGTATTGGACGCTAAATAGGATTTTGAATTTGATTTTAATCTAATTTAAAATTCTTAAATTTCAAAGATTTGATTAAAAATATTAAATTAAATTAAAATAAATTAATTATTTTAAGTTAATTATTTTCTACTGTAGGATTATTATCTACTGTACAGTGGTCTACCCTACTTTACAAGAGTTCAAAGAATTTGAGAGATTTTACGGCATTTAAAAAGATTCCAAGGAATTTTCGAAAGCTCGAAAAAATTTCGTGGGATTTAAAAAAATTCTTAAAAATGTATATTATTTTAAGGTATTCCAAAGGATTCTAAATAATATTTAGGAGCTTAAAACAATTTCAAGAAATTTCCAAGAATTCTATTTATTTTAAGGTAATTTTAAAAAATTTCACGCGATTTTTTAAGAACTTTGAAAGATTTTGAAGGATAATATAGGACCTATATAAGCTGTTGGGAAATTTGAAAAGATTCGGAGGAGTTTTTAATATATTTCAAGAATTTGAAAGGATATCAGAGGAATTGAAAGATTTTAGGGTATTTTAAAAGATTCCAAGAAATATTTAGGAACTTTAAAAATTTTCAAAAAGTTCCAAAATATATAAATGTTAAAGTTTTAGGACATTTATAAAGATTCCAAAGAATTTTGAATAGATTTTAAGAATTTGACGAGATTTCAAAAAATTCCAACGGATTGCAAAGAATTTGGAAGATTCTAGAGTATTTCAAAAGATTCCAAGGAATATTGAACATTTTTTCAAAATGTCAAATGGTTTCAAAGGATTTTAATTTGAAATATTTTAGGATATTTATCAAGATTTCATAAAATTTTCAATAAAGGCCAAGTATTTTATAAGATATCAAGATATTTAATAGATTTTAGGGTATTTTTAACGATTCCACGGAATATTCCAGAAATTTAAAAAAAATTTAAAATTATTATAAATATTTCAATTTGAAAGATTTAAGGATATTTATAAAGATTTTCAAGAATTTGTAATAGATTTCAAGAATTTTATAAGGTTTCAAAGGATGTCACAGATTTTAGGATATTTAAAAAAATTATAAGAAATTTTTAATAAATTTTTAATAAATTCTTTCAATGGATTTGAATTTTAGAAATTTTAAAGATGCCAAGGAATTTTTAATAGATTTCAAGATTGAAAATTCATCTTTTATGAATAAAAAGTAATCCTTTTTAGTTGAAAATTCATCTTTCTTCATTAAAAATTAACTTTTTTGTTGAAGATTTAACTCTCTTTTAAAAACTTGGTCTTTTTAGCTTGAAAATTCAACTATTTAATTGAAAACTCAACTGTTTTTAGTTAAAAATTAATCTTTTTTGTTTAAAATGAAATTATTTTGTTGAAAATCCTACTATTTTGTTAAAGTCATATTTTGTTGTTGAAAATTCGTCGTTTTTGATTGAAAATTAATTTTTTATGATAGAAAAGTAATCTTTTTTGATTCAAAATTCATCTTTCTTTGTTGAAAATTAACTTTTTTGTTGAAGATTTAACTGTCTTCTAAAAAATCGTCTTTTTGGCTCAAAAAGTTAACTGTTTGATTTCAAACAAATATTTCAACTATTAAACTATTATTTTTTAACTATTCTTTACTTCAACTATTTTAACTTTTTAATTGTTTTTAGTTGAAGTTTAATCTTTTTTCATTTAAAATTCGACAATTTGTTTGAAAATTCAACTATTTGTTTAAAAGTTCAACTCTTTGGTTGAATATTCAACGATTTTATTGAAATCATCTTTTGTTGTTGAAAATTTGTCCTTTTAGATTGAAAATTAATTAATTTTTTTTATAGAAAAATAATCTACTTTGTGTAGAAATTTACCTTTCCTAATTGAAAATAAACTTTTTTGCCCAAAAATTGAACTATTTGATTTAAAAAAATATTTTAACTAATAAAATATTATTTTTTAACTATGTGTTATTTTAACCTTTTCTAACTATTCAATTCTTTTTAGTTAAAGTTTAATAGTTTTTCATTTAAAATTCGACCATTTGATTGGAAATTCAACTATTTGTTCAAAAGTTCATATATTTGGTTAAGAATTTGTCTCTTTTGTTTGAAAGTCAAACTATTTTGTTACAAATTTTTTTTTCCAAAATTCAACTATTTGGTTAGAAATTCATCTTTCTTTATTAAAAATGAACTTATTGGCTCGAAAATTTAACTATTTTGTTTAAAAAAATTGTTTAACAGTTAAAGCTTTATTTTTTAACTAATTATTATTTTGAATATTCAATTGTTTTTAGTTTAGGTTGAATCTTTTTCATTTAAAATTCGACCATTTGTTTAAAAATTCATCTTGGGTGATTGAAAATTCAACTATTTGTTTAAAAGTTCCACTATTTAGTTAAAAAATTGTCTCTTTTTTTTAAAGTCAAACTATTTTGTTAAAAATGATTTTATGGTTGAAAATTCAACTATTTGGTTAGATATTCATGTTTTTTAATTGATAATGAACTTTTTAGCTCAAAAATTCAACTACTTGCTTAAAAAATTTTTTTTAACTATTAAACTATTATTTTTTAACTATTCATTATTACAAATATTTTAACTGTTTAATTATTTTTAGTTAAAGTTTAATCTTTTTTTGTATTTAAAATTCGATCATTTGTTTGAAAGTTCATCTTAGTAGATTGAAAATTCAACTATTTATTTAAAAGTTTCACTGTTTACTTGAAAAATGGTCTCCTTTGTTTGAAAGTCAAACTATTTTGTTAAAAATGATTTTATTGTCGAAAATTCAACTATTTGGTTAGATATTCATCTCACGGAAAAAAGTAGATAGTTAGATTCACTTTTATGTATTGTTAACTTGAAGTTTACTTGTTCGCATTGCACAAGAAACAATTCAAATAGTTTTTGATACTGAATCAGATCGTGATCTCAAAATATACAAAGTCTAAAGTCAGCATTACTACTTCAAA
>CAKNYM010050952.1:157503-173863 GCA_932195095.1 Andricus curvator
TCACAGTGTGTGTGAAAGGATTTCTCTTCGGATCGATCGTTACCATCACCGATGATAATACAGATTCCTAGTAAAAATTGATTTGTATATAACATCTTTCATAATGAGACGTATTTCAGAAAATGGATTCTTCCTCTGATCTCTCTAGTAGCTCAGTGGTTAGAGCACCTGACCGGAAATCAGTTGACCTGGTGTTCGAATCCCAGCAGAGTAAAAGGAGAAGATCTTTTTTCTGAATAAATTTAATTAAAAAAATTTTAATTTATAGGTCCATCTAGTCTGAGGACGTTAAATATTTTCTGCATTAGAGGATATAACTTTGATCGATATTGTAGATTTCCATTTTCACAGTGTGTGTGAAAGGATTTCTCTTCGGATCAATCGTTACCATCTCCGATGATAATACAGATTCCTAGTAAAAATTTAATATAATCGTTATATTGGGACGAAAATCCTGGAACCAATTAAAAAATTACAGGATAATTCGAGCAAGAACTGATTCAAATACTCTGTAAATTCCAGATTTTTTCGTGTTTTTTTCTAAGATGATTTTTGGACTACTGAATAAAAATATTTTTATATAGTTGAGCGAGTTTAAACAAAAAATTTTACGTTTTAAAATAAAACACTGCCGCTTAAATTTTTCTGGATTTTTTATTTATTTAACAGTTACATCATTATAAAATTCTTAAGATTTTTCCAAGAGAATATTTTCCATTTGGCCAAATTGAATTAAAATAATTAAGTATGAAGTTACAACTGCCGTTATCTGTAACGAAATTATTTTTTGTAATATTATTTTCAAAATTTATTTTATAGTGTTTATAAATTAACATTGCAGTATGAAAAAATTTTAAATAAACAATAAGTATATTACCGACTGTAAAAGAGAAGGATCCAAAGTAAAAAAATCCACCCACGGAGAAAGATAATTTCTGGTGGAGCATTTGCATGGAAAATATTTCTACCTAAAATTTAAAAAAAAAAGCTTTAATAATTAACATATTCTGTTACTAAATTATAATTGCGTTACAATTTCTGCCTATAAAAAAATAAATACCAGGTCAGAAAGAACGTTATCGTTCAGCACTTTTATTTTATATATCAGTTTCACTGCAAGAGACGCCTAAACAATTCAACATAGGAAATTTGTTGCTTAAAATTAAATTTTAATTATTGTATATAAGTTTTTATACAAACAACCTGTTTCCTCGTCCAATTGCAAATCATAACGATTGTGATTATAGGAATACTGCACACAATTAATAATAATGAAGCACTTAAAAGCACAAAATAATTTTTCTTTCCTTGAATTTCTAAGACCAAACTGTACAATATCATAGTAAGGTACACGAAAACTTCTAAAGCAGATGTAATGTGAAAATATTATTGAAATTAGTGCTCAGCGCTTGTTTGGTTAAATATTTAAACAATTCGAATAATTTCTTCGTTTAACCCATTAGATACTAATGAGCCAGAGTGGAGAGCTTTAGATGATGACTTTGTGAAGCTTTTCGCCTGGGGTGACTGCTAGAGAGATTGATCAGCGACCTGGGTCGGAGCAGTGTTGCGGAACGAAAATCTTATTTAAATAAACAACACGGGAATTATAAATTAATCAGATTAATATTCAAACCAAAAGACATAATTTGAAACCCACGGAAGCAGAAATTGAATTGTTTTGTAGGCCAAAATGCTCTGAAAGCAGGGGAAATAAGAAAATTTTTCAAAAAATTAGGGGAATAAATTTTTTAATGAAATCAATGTGGGTCCTACCTTAAATTTAATTTGAAGCGCTTTAAATTCCTAACAGTTCCAGTAAGAATATTGCACTTCCAATAAAGTAGATTAATTTTTAATTGAATATTCAAAATAGAATCAATTTTTAACAAACGAAAAATCATTTTCAATCAAGAAGATTAATTTGTTACCGAAAAATTCAAATTCTCAACAAAATACATGAATTTTCAACTGAATAGTTGAATTTTAAACTAAAAAATATTATTTTTTAACCAAAAATCGAATAGTTAAATTTTTAGTTCCAAGAATTTATTATAACCAAAAAAGAACTAATTTTCCAAAAAATTGTAAAATCCTCGACCAAAAGAAAATTATTTTAATGAAACAGTACCATTTTTAACCAAAAAAGATGAAATTTCGACCAAAAGATATGAATTTTCAAAGCAAAAAGACGAATTTTCAACTAAGCAAGATATCGATCTTTTTTTGTTTGAAATTTTCTTTTATTATTTATTTATTTATATTTTATTTTACATTTATTTTTTTTTTTTTTTATTATATGGAAAATTCTACAAAAATTTAAACACTTAAATTTTCAGTTAAAAAAAGTTATTTTCGACAAAAAAAACGAATTATTAATAAAAAAAGTTATATTTTCAATCAAAGAAATGCATATTCAACCAAAAAAGTCAAATTTTTAACAAAATACATAGATTTTCAGTTCAAAAAATAAATTTTCAACCAGAAAAATAACTAGTTTCCTACGAAATAGTAAGATCCTCAACAAAACGGAATAATTTTTATCAAACAGTTGCATTTTTAACCAAAAAAGATGAAATTCCGACCGAAAGAGATGAATTTTCACACCAAAAAGATGAATTTTTAACTAAAAAAGATCAATTTTCTACCAAAAATGGAATAGTTAAATTATCAGTTAAAAAAGATAATTTTCAACAAAAAAAAAGATTTTCCAAAAAGTAGTTAAAATTTCAACTAAATAGATGATTTTTCAACTAAAATGATGAATCTTCAACCAAAAAAGCAATCAACAATTTATCAAAGTAATTAAACATCCAACCAAGTAGTTGAATTTTCAACTAAAAAGGATAAATTTTGTGACAAAAATCGAATAGTTAAATTATCAACCAAAAAAATTAATTTTAAACAGAAAATGTAATAGTTGATATTTCTATGATTTTTTTTTTCAATTTTTAGTGAAAAAAATGTTGAATACAACCAAAAAAGATGAAATTTTCAACCAAGAAAGATTTTTCAGTCATGAAGGAAACAAGATTTTAACCAAATTGTTGAATTTTCTACAAAACATTTGAATTTTCAAGACGAGAATATAAATTTTCAACTCAGTTTTGAATTTTCTACCAAAATAGTTAAATTTTCAACAAAAAATTATAACTTTTTAATACAATTCTTAACTTTTTATAAAAAGAATCAAATTTGCAAGCAAGCAGGTACATTTTTAACCAAAAATAATAAAATTTCAACCCAAAGAGATGTGTTTTCAACAAAAGGGTTGAATTGTCAACCAAGAAACATTTATCAGTCAAGAAAAAAAAAAGTTTCAACCAAGTTGTTGAATTTTCAACAAAAAAGTTGATTTTCAACCAGATTGTTGAATTGTCTACAAAACAGTTGAATTTTCAAAAACAAAAATATGAATTTTCAACCCATACTTGAATTTTCAACCAAACAGTCGAATTTTCAGCCAAAAAGTATAATTTTCAAACAAAATTGTTGCATTTTCATGAAAATAATACAATTTTCAACCAAATAATACAATTTTTAACCAATAAAGATGAATTCTCAACCAAAAATATAGGTGAATAGCGGAAAGAATATATATATATATATATATATATATATATATATATATATCGCCTGTGCGATAAATAAATAAAAATGTTGATGATGCCTAAACTAAAGAAAAATAGTTTAAATTATTTGAAAACAATGCAAAGTTTAACCGAATGAACTTTTCTACAGGTTAAATGTCTAAAATTATTCGAATTGTTTAAACATTTAACCGGTCAAGCGCGAATCACTAATTTAAATTATTTATTACTATTTTCTGTTTTTCTGAAATATATTATGCTTCAGTAAATTCATACATTACACGAAAATTGAAAATATACCAAAGTTATAACAAAAATGTGATTGAGATTCTTCACTATTTTGCATAATTCAGCATGCACATTTCCCACTGAGCGAATTATGCTTATATATTCCCTAGAGTTCAGAATAAGCTGAAATAAAAAATATTTTTTAAATGTAATAAATAAATTATAGAAAATTCGATTTAATGGTGCATTTCATTTAAATTTAGTTTTTAATGACATTACCTGCAGTGTAATTGAAGTAGAACATTTTACAACAAAGTCGATTTTTTTATTTAGAGCATTGAATCTAACACCAATTAACCAAACAAGACATAAATATAAACATACGCTTGTTTTGTGAATAATTAGTGGAAACCACCAACTCATCCAATTGAACAGCATACTGAAAAAACAATTGGTAAACGACAATTAGTAGTGGTTCAATTTCTATATAGTCCTCAAACTATAAAGCCTGTTGTTCCACACCCTTAAGGTGCTTCAAACAAGTATCGGTTTCGCTTGATCCACTACACGTCAAAAAGGATGAAATGTTTCACGTCATATTTTTACCACATAAACTAAAGGCAATTATATCGGTTTGGGCAGAGAGCTTTTTCCGGAAAAGGTTTTTTTTTTAATTGAAAATGGAGTGTCTTTTGCGCCTGAAACCGGCAAGACTCTGACTGTTGCGTACGCTGGACTGCCGGTGTTGCGGGTTTCAGGCACAAAAAACACTTTATTTTCAATTAAAAAAGAAAAAAAAACATTTTCTGGAAGAAGCTCTCTGTTTAAACCGGTATCATTGCCTTTAGATTATGTGCTAAAAATATTACGTTCAACAATTCATGATTTTAGACGTATAGTGGATCAAGCGAAACCGAGACTCGTTTGAAGCGCCTTAACTATTCGCTCTCAGTAGTTGATTCCAAACCTCTTGGTGAAGCCCAGGATGTCAAACACTGACCGCGTTATAATTTCCTAAGGTTCCATGAACAGGGCACTAAGGGTTTGTTTCCTGAGCTTAGCTAATGCCAGACACTGGCATAAGACATCTTAAATCAAAGGCTCTTCTGCACATCCAAAATGTCATGACAAACTTCCTGCTTTGGGTCTCCAGATGCTTCGCTCAGTTCAGTTTGCTACCTAGGATTACTCGTAGCTATTAAACTGAGTTTGAGATCATCAGCCTCTTACCATGGAATTCAGGGACTTCAGCTTTCGACACTTTGTACTTTCTTGTAAAAATGACAAGGCTAGTCTTTTCCGGATTTACCGAGATCCCTGTGGTGCTATTCCCCGACTAGACCTTCGCCCCATCTGGTTTCGAGTTGCCTCCGGCGTAACATGCTTCCTATCAAGCTTACTAGCTGGTCTGGCACGCCACACCTTGCAGCCACCCGACAGATTACTTCTGGAGGGGTATTGCTGAAGGCACCTTCTATGTCCAAGAAGGTGCCCACAGCATACCCTTCTTTTTCAAGCTGCTGCTCCAATTTTGCCAAGACAGCATGGACCACAGTTTCTACAGGGCAGCCCGCCTGAAAGACGTGCTGCTATCTGTACAGCAGGGGGGGGGGCTAAAAGCACCTCATCCCTGATATATCCTTCGAACAGTTTCTCTAGCGTCTTCAGAATGAATGACGTTAAACTCATCGGCTGGAAATCTTTAACAGCAGTGTAGACCTCCCTCCCAGGTTTGGAGAGAGTATGATCATTTCGAAACTGGAACACAATCGAATCTTCTCTGTCTATCTCGCATGGTAGAAAGAGAGGTCCGATCGACTTCAGGCATCGAAGTCTTACTGTAGTTTTTTAGAATGTCAAACTGTAACCGTTGACGTGAGAATAGTGAAAAATGTCTTTTTCGCGGACATTTAATCTAATATTTGTAAAAGTTAGTGATTTTCTATTAAATAACTTCTTCGTATGTCTGGTTATGAAACTGCGTCATCATTATGCGCTGTATACGCAAAAGTGCGTGCTTCCCACTTGAAGTGTTGACGTGCGGTGTTTTGGTTAAAATGGTCATGTGTTTTTGGATGCTGCTCTCTTCCAATGGTTTACGCAAGCGAGAGACAGAGGTGATTCAGTATCTGGATCGATTATTTAAGAGAAATATCTTCTTCTAAACAAGATGCTCAACAGCCCGCAAACGTTTCAAGTACGTAAGCAGGAAACACGTTTATTTTAATGCGTAACAGCAAACTTTCTTCCTCATTTCCGTTAAATATTCAGTTTACCCTTGTCTCTGTATTAGAAAAACAATTTTCAAAATATTTTTTACCACGCAGTAAAATCCACCGGAAATGGTCCATACGTCCCTGACTGAGAGCCCGGATTTTCTGTTACCGTCAGTCCCAAAATTGACATTAAATCCAGGTTTGACTGTACTACTAATTCAGAAAAAAAAAATATAATTAAATTAATATATTTCAATTATAAAAAAATTACATTAAAATGTAGTACTTACTAAGGTCCATAATAAACGACTTCGTGGAAAGAGAAGAAAAAAGTTATAATGAAATACAACCCCTACCCAACTTCCAATTTTGATAGAACTTGACTTATAATTTATTCGACAACCTAGATTGTTCAAAATTCTGTCTTGCCTTTCAAGCAAATTGATGGCTTCAATAAACTGCGTTGAATTAAAACAATTACGAAATTTTTTATACATTTCTATCTGCATTGTAAATAATAAATGCTAAATGATTGACCTTATTATTAGTTATCATTTTCCAAAAAATTACATTTAGCATATTAATCCAGTTAAGACTTCGTCTAATAAACATATTGACTTGTATATCCAAGCCAAGATCTTTTACGCTGAAATAAAATAAAAATGGTATAATATAAAATATTTTAAATTACATACAAAATGAAAATATAGAAATTGATTCATTACATTGTGTATATATAGTTGTCAACAACACTATCAGTGAAGGAAATTATAAAGAGGCAAAATAATAAAATGTTGTATCCTATTAGAAATTTGTTAGTGATGTATTTTCTATGACCAACTGAATCTGGCACAACTATTAAGACGCCAGTTCCACGCCAAATCCAATTCACAGTTTCCAAAACAGAATATATGTCCTGGTTCTCTTTTTCTTCTTGCAAATATAAAATAGATAAAAATATGTGTTACTTGATTACATTAATTAGGAAGCATCCACATATTACGTAACACTTTAAGGCGGGGGGGGGGGGGGAGTTTAGTTTTCGACAAAAAAAGTTCATTTTCAGTCAATAGAGATCCATTTTTAAACAAGAAAGATCACTTTTCTACCATAGAAGATGAATGTTCAATCCAAAAGGACGAATTTGCAACAACACAGTAGAATTTTCCACCAAGAAATATTACTTCAACATAATTGAGTTTTCAAGAAATTAATTAAACTTTCAACAAAATAATTGAATTTTTGAACAAAGAGCTGAATTTTTAACCTACCAAGGTGAATTACCAACCAAGAAGATTTATTTTTTACCAAAAGACGAATTTTCGACAGAAAACGTGAATTTTCAACTAAAAAAGATAAGTTTGCAACCAAAAACAGAATAGTTAAATTTTTAGTTTAAAAAAACTGCTTTTTAACAAAAAAACAAATGATCAACCAGTTGGATTAAACAAAAAAAGACGAATTTTTAACAAAATGGTTGAATTTTTAACGAAAAACATGATTTTTAAACGAAAAACATTAAATTTCTAACAAATAGACGAATTTTCAAAAAAATATTTAAGTTTTCAAGCTGAAATTCGAATGTTTTACAAAACAATTAAGTTCTAAACAGGAAAAGAAGAATTTTCAACAAGAAATGAAATCGCTAAATTTTAAGTTTAAAAAACTAATTTACAGCAAAAGAAAAGAACAATTTCTAACCAGTTGAATTCAACTAAATAAAGTGATTTTTCAACTATATAGTTGAATCCTCAACCAAAATAATGAATTTTCAACAAGCAAAATTAATTTTCTACCCAAACAAATTAATTTTCAACAAAATATATGAATTTTCCCAAATAGATGAATTTTCAATTTATAAAGTGAAAATTTTCAACCAAAAATGAAATACCGCTGCGAAGTTCTATGGATGTATTCACTATGGGTTTATTTATTTGTGCTTCCCCATAGGTGTCAAATAAATTTGCTTCCTCATAGAGGGAGATTTTTAGCAAAAAAATTTTTTTTTCAAATACTTTCAATATTTTTCAAGCTTGTGCTTCTGTCTTACCAAAAATCTTATTTTCGGAAAATCAGAGAGCCCATCAAAAAGTCAGTCGGTATGTTCTGCCAAAATGAACAACTTTTTAACTTATATTATTATATTCCAAATTAAAAAAAAAAAGTTTTCTTCACATAAACAATTTTTTTTAACTCTCTAAGTCCCTGTTGGTTGACCAATAATGTTCATCGGAAGTTCGTCAATTTTTCAATCCACGCATCTCGAAGACGCGAACAATTACATCAAATACAGTACTCTTATATTCCCAGTTTTAAAAAAATCCTCTTAAAAACAATTTAAATGAATTTTTTTTCTTTCTTGACTGAAAAAGGACCCCGCACCAAATGTACAGAAAAAAGCCTTATGATAAAAAATTCTAAAAAAAAATTTTTCTTGTATTTTCCAACCTGCAAACTAAAAATTCGAAAGAAAAATGTCAGAAAGATGGACAGTTTTTAGACAAACACTTGTCCAAAGTTTCGATTTTTACATGTATTTTAATGGAAAAATGCTTATTTTAGCCAAATGTTTTTTTTCCTCAAAAACGCTATGATAGATTTGACTAAAACTTTTATATTTTGACGATCAGGCGTACTGAATCAAAAGATTCATACCCACGAACTAGAAAGATTAACGATTCTTTGGGTTTACAGCATGTTTTTGGGGGTGTTTTTGTACCCTAAACATCCCAGTAACATATGTAAATCATCATTTCTTAGTAAGTAAAATCAATAGAGATTTTTATTCAACTGCTACGGTATGTAACGACTTTCCAATAAGTGGAGTAAGCGTACATAGCAAGAATATGTTTTGACCTAATTTTAGGGGATGTTTTACCATCCCTTAAACAATGAGTCTGAAGTTCCTAACGCATTAATCAATAACGAAAAATAATTTTATTTTTAATTGCATGATAGCTGCTATTTTATGACAGAAAATAGTCGCGTATAACCCTAAAAACTTTTTTAAGCACTTTCAACCCCTCATCAGATATAAAACTCACCCAAGCTACCCCTAAATATTTTTAAAATTCAACAAAACCAACCTAATTAAAAAATCCGCCCAGTTTTTGCTAATAATAATTTCAATTGATGCCAAAGGGGCACACATAAAGTCTCAACCCTTCAGCACATGTAAAACTCACCCCAGCCACCCCCGAATATTTTAAAAGTTCAATAAAATCACCATAATTTCAAAGTACACCAGGATTTTTCTGAAAATGTTTTCAGTTGATGCCAAAGTGGCAAAAAAATGTTTCAAAACCTCAGCACCTATAGAACTCACCCCAGTCACCCCTAAATATTTTTAAAATTCAATACAATCATTTTCCATTAAAATACATGTAAAAATTGGAACTTTGATAAGTGCGTATCTGAAAACTGTCCTTTCTTCTTACTTTTTTTAATTTATTGAATTTTTAAAATATTTAAAAATAGTTAAATATTCAGGGGTGACTGGGGTGAGTTCTACATGTTCTGAGGGGTTGTGACATTTTTTTGCCCCATTGGCATCAACTGAAAACATTCTCAGAAAAAACCTGGCGTACTTTGGGATTAGGGTGATTGTATTGAATTTTAAAAATGTTTAGGGGTGACTGGGGTGAGTTCTATATGTGCTGAGGTTTTGAAAATTTTTTTTGCCCATTTGGCATCAACTGAAAACATTTTGAGAAAAATCCTGGTGTACTTTGAAATTAGGGTGATTGTATTGAATTTTAAAAATATTTAGGGGTTGCTGGGGTGAATTTTATATATGCTGAGGGATTGAGACACTTTTTTGTCCCTTTGGCATCAACTGAAAACGTTATCAGAAAAACCTGGCGTATTTTTGAATTAGGGTGATTTTTTATGAACTTTTAAAATATCCGGGGGTGGCTGGGGTGAGTTCTACATGTGCTGAAGGGTTGAGACTTGATGTGTGCCCCTTTGGCATCAATTGAAATTATTATCAGCAAAAACTGGGCGGATTTTTTAATTAGGTTGGTTTTGTTGAATTTTAAAAATATTTCGGGGTAGCTTGGGTGAGTTTTATATCTGATGAGGGGTTGAAAGTGCTTCAAGAAGTTTTTAGGGTTGTACGCGACTATTTTCTGTCATGAAATAGCAGCTTTTATGCATTTAAAAATAAAATTATTTTTCGTTATTGATTAATGCGTTAGGAACTTCAGACTCATTGTTTAAGGGATGGTAAAACATCCCCTAAAATTAGGTCAAAACATATTCTTGCTATGTACGCTTACTCCACTTATTGGAAAATTGTTTCATACCGTAGCAGTTGAATAAAAATCTCTATTGATTTTAGTTACTAAGAAATGATGATTTACATATATGTTACTGGGATGTTTAGAGTACAAAAATACCCCCAAAAACATGCTGTATACTCAAAGAATCGTTAATCTTTCTAGTTCGTGGGTATGAATCTTTTGATTCATTACGCCTGATCGTCAAAACATAAAAGTTTTAGTCAAATCTATCATAGCGTTTTCGAGGAAAAAAAACATTTGGCTAAAATAAGCATTTTTCCATTAAAATACATGTAAAAATCGAAACTTTGGACAAGTGTTTGTCTAAAAAATGCCCATCTTTCTGACATTTTTCTTTCGAATTTTTAGTTTGCAGGTTCGAAAATACAAGAAAAAATTTTTTTTAGAATTTTTTATCATAAGGCTTTTTTCTGTACATTTGGTGCGGGGTCCTTTGGCTGTGTTGAAAATTCAACTATTTGGTTGAAAATTCATCCTTTTCAATTGAAAAATATTTTTTTTTATGAAAATTAATCTTTTCGGATGAAAGGTCAATTTTTTGTAAAACATTCGACTTTTTAGATTGAAAACTCAAATCTCTTGTTAAAATTAATATTTCAAGGTTGTATATTTACCTTTTTTTATAACAAATTAATCCTTCTGGTTTGAAAATTCATCCTTTTCAATTGAATTTTTTTTTTTGAAAATTAATCTTTTCGGATTAAAAACGCTTTAAGAAATTTTTCTTTTTGGCTTGCAAATTAAACAGTTTGAATGAATTTTTTATTCTTTCTTGACTGACTGACAAATTTTGCTATGTGGAAAATTCAACTATTTTAGTAAAAATCCAATATATTTCGACTTGCAATAATAGGAATATGTCTTAATTATTCAAATGTTGAATTTTCGGGGGGGGAGGCGGGAATTAAAAGTTTATCGAAACAACTTTTGGTAGAATTTTAATATTTTTTTATTAAAAATGCTACTTTTTGGAAAAAAATTAATCGTTTTTTTTGTTCATGATTTAATTATTTTGTCACAAATTCAACTATTTGGTTGGAAATTCATCCTTTTCAATTAAAATTTTTATTGTTGTTGAAAATTAATCTTTTTGGATTAAAACCGTTTTGTACAAAATTTGTCTTTTCGGCATGCAAATTAAAAAATCTGAATGATTTTTTTTCTTTCTTGTCTACAAAATCTGTATTTGTTGAAAATTTTACATTTTTGAAAATTTATCTTTTTCAATTAAAAATTAATCTTTTTTGTTTGAAAATTAATCTTTTCGGATTAAAACCGCTTTACGAACTTTGTCTTTTTGGCTTGGAAATTAGACAATTTGAATGAATTTTTTTTCTTTCTTGACTGAAAAATTGGGCTATTTTGAAAATTCAACATTTGGTTCAAAATTCCACTATTAATTAATAATAAAATTAATTTTTTTTTTAAATCATCTTTTTGGATTTGAAGGTCATTTTGTCGTAAAAAATTCGACATTTCAGCAAAAAAACTCAATCTTCTTTAAAAATTAATATTTTAGGATTGTATATTCATCTTTTTTATAGAAAATTAATACTTCTTGTTTGAAAATTCAACTATTTTATTAAAAATCCAATATATTTCGACTTGAGATAATAGCAATATGTCTTAATTATTCAAATCTTTTAATTGCGGGGGTTAATCCAACAAAATTTTGTTAGAAATTTAATTTTTTTAATTAAAAATGCAACTTTTTGGGAAAAAATTTATGTTTTTTTTTGTTCATGATTTAATTGTTTGGTTGCAAATTTAACTATTAGGTTGAAAATCAACTTTTTTTAAAGGAAATTCATATTTTTAGGTTAAAACTTTAACCGTTTTGTACAAAGTTTGTGTTTTTGGCTTGCAAATTAAATAATTTGAATTCTTTTTCTTTCTTGAATGAAAAATTTTGCTATGCTGTAGATTCAAAAGGGTCTCGAAGACGCGAATAAATATATCATATACATTACTTTTGTATTCCTGATATTAAAATAGTTTTCCTTATATTAACAAGATAAACAATATGTTTTTTAAATTTATATATCGGTATTGTTAGATGATAAGAGGTCATAGAAGGTTCGTCAATAGGTCATTTGGCGAGTCTCGAAGATGCGAACAAACATGTAAGAAAAAGTACTGTAGTATTCCTAATATGAAAAAACTTTTTATCTCATATAAACAAAATACACAAATTTTTGTTTAAACTTCATAAATCGGTACTGATGGGTCATAAAAGGTTCAAAAATAAGTCAATCGATACATCTCAAGGACGCGAACAAATACAATACATATAGCATTGTCGTATTTTGAATATACAAAAAAAATTTCTCGTATAAACAAGGAATTTTTTTTCAAATCTGTTAACTCAAAAAACACTTCTTCCTCGATGAGGAATCAATAGCTACATTTTCAGATAAAAATAAACAACTTTACACACACAAAATGCCAAGAAAATAGTTAAATTTTCGAATAAATAATTAAATTTTTGACCAAATAGTTTTATTTTCTACCAAAGTAGTTGAATTTGTAACTAAAATTATGAATCTTGAACAAAAGAAAAATTAATTCTTTACAAAGTAGTTTAATTTTGAACCAGGTAGTTGGTTTTTCAACAACAATGTGTATTCTCAACGAAGCATATAATAATTAATATTGCAACAGCAAAAATTTTAATTTTAAATAAAAAAATGTTGAGTCCAACCAAAAAATATGAAATTTCAACAAAATAGTTGAATCCTCAACCAAAACAGAATAATTATAATTATTTTGATTTAAACTTTGATTTAAATTATTGATAATTATCAACCAAGCACTAGCATTTTTGACCAAAAAGGATGAATTTTCAACCAAAAATAATAATGTTTTCAACCGAAAATGGAATATGTGGACGCTCCCTTATTATTTAGTGGCACTATATATTTATTAATAATTTTTAACTAAAATTTAAATGATTCCTATCAATAAATAAATAAATATCTTATTTTGTAACTTACTAAATTTCCAAAACTGGTAGAACGCATTTCGGAATGTCATTTCTTTGATTCTCAATTAATAATAAAAAAATAAACTTCTCTTAAACTTTTCAGCAGAAATAAACATTGCAACTACTAGTTATCATTTCATAAATATATTTTATACATATCCAGGAAGAATTTCAATCGTTTTAATGGACACTTTTTATAAACAATAATGCACTCTGTTTTTACGTTATATTGTAATAAATAATCAATAGCAATCAACTGATGAAGAAAAGGAAAATAGCAATAATTACTAACAGCACTTAGATGTTATGATCGGCTGAATAAGTATTGAATGAAACTATAAATAAACAAAAATCAACATCTTAACATATTTTTAAAATTCAATATTTTCAAAAATGCGAATCACTAAAAACCCAAAAGTTAAACAGATTTTATTCTAAACAGCGTTTATCAGCGCAATCTATAGTTCTTATTGTAGCACCTAGTACATTAAATGTGAAAAAAATTAATGTCACTTAAGTGACAATTGTAACAGGATTACTTTTAATTTACCTTATAATATTAGTAGCACTTAGTAATATTAGTAATAATATTAAAATTATTAATCATAAATTCAAGAAATAATAATAATAAATGAATTAACAAAAAATAGGTCATACAAATATTATTCAAGGTATTTTTTTAATTGCCCCCCCCCCCCATATAATATACCGCGATTTTTAAAACTTTCAAAGAATTTTTAAGAGATTTAAAAAATTGCAAGATATTTCAAAAATTTTAAAATACTACAAGGAATTTTAGTTAATTTCAGTAATTTAATAGGATCTCAAATGATTTGAAATATTTTAGGATATTTTAAGTAATTCCCAGGAATTTTTAATAGATTTCAATAATTTGAAGGCTTTTCCAAGGATTTTAAAGATTTGAGGGTATTTTTAACACTTCCAAGGAATTTTCTAAAATTAACTAAAAAGTTTCAAGGGATTTTGAAACATTGTAAAGAATTTGAAATACTTTAGGGTATTTTTTAGGGTAATTTTCCAAGGAATTTTTAATTGATTTCATTCATTTAATGGGATCTCAAGTGATTTGAAATACATCAGGGTATTTTAAATTATGCCAAAGAATTTTTAACAGATTTGAATAATCTGAAGGGTTTCCGAAGGATTTTTAAAATTTTAGGGTAATTTTAAAACTTCCAAGGAATTTCAAAATATTTCAAGGAATTTAAAAAGATTTTAAGGGATTTGAAAAATTTTACAGTATTTAAAAATATTCCAAGGAATTTTCAAATAATTTCCGTAATTTAATGGAATCTGAAATGATTTAAAATACATTAGGGTATTTTAAATTATGCCATGGAATTTTTAACAGATTTGAATAATCTGAAGGTTTTCCAAAGGATTTTCAAAATTCTAGGTTATTTTTAAAACTTCCAAGAAATTTCCAAAAAATTAAAGGGATTTGAAATATTTTTGAAAATTTAAAAATATTCCAAGGAATTTTCAATTAATTTCAGTAATTTAATGGAATCTGAAATTATTTGAAATATTTTAGGATATTTTAAGTAATGCCAAGGAATTTTGAATAGATTACAATAATTTCAAGGTATTTCAAAGAATTTTAAAGATTTTAGGGTATTTTCAAAACTTCCAAGGAATTTTTGAGAGCTTTAAAATTTTTCAAGGGATTTCAAAATATTTCAAGGAATTTTAAAATATTTTAAAATATCTAAAAGGATTTTAAATATTTGAGGGAATTTTTAATATATTTCAATAATTTCAAGGTAGTCCAAAGGATTTTAAAGATTTTAGGGCATTCTCAAAACTTCCATAAAATTTTTAAGAGCTTTAAAATGTTTTAAGGGATTTCAAAATTTTCCAAAGAATTTTGAATTAATTTCAGTCATTTAATAGGATCTCAAGTGATTTGAAATACACCAGGGTATTTTTAATGATGCCAAAGAATTTTTAACAGATTTGGATAATCTGAAGGGTTTCCAAAGGATTTTCCAAATTTCAGGGTAATTTTAAAACTTCCAAGGAATTTCAAAATATTTCAAGGAATTTTAAATCTGAAATGATTTGAAGTATTTTATGATATTTCAAGTAATGCCAAGGAATTTTTAATAGATTTCAATAATTTGAAGGATTTTCCAAGGATTTTAGGGTAGTTTTAACACTTCCAAGGAATTTTTAAGAGCTTTAAAATGATTCAATGGATTTAAAAATATTCCAAGGAATTTTAAATTAATTTCAGTAATTTAATGGAATCTGAAACGATTTGAAATATTTTAGGATATTTTAAGTAATGCCAAGGAATTTTTAAAAGATTTCAATAATGTAAAGGGTCTTCCAAGGATTTTAAAGATTTTAGGGTATTTTCAAAACTTCGAAGAAATTTTTAAGAGCTTTAAAATTTTTCAAGGGATTTCAAAATATTTCAAGGGATTTCAAAATATTTCAAGGAATTTTAAAAGATTTTAAAATATCTAACAGGATTTGAAATATTGTAGGGTATTTTGAATGATGGAAAGGAATTTTTAATAGACTTCAATAATTTTAAGGTATTCCAAGGATTTCAAAGATTTTAGGGTATTTTTAAAACTTCCAAGGAATTTCAAAATATTTCAAGGAATTTTAAAGGATTTTAAGGGATTTCAAAAGAATTAAAGGGATTTGAAATATTTAAAAATATTCCAAAGAATTTTCAATTAATTTCAGTAATTTAATGCAATCTGAAATTATTAGAAATTTTTTAAGGATATTTTAAGTAATTTTTGAGAGCTTTAAAATGTCTCAAGGGATTTCAAAATATTTCAAGGAATTTTAAAAGTTTTTAAAATATTTAAAAGGATTTGAAATATTTTAGGGTATTTTGAATGCTGAAAAGAAATTTTCAATAGATTTAAATAATTTCAAGGTATTCCAAAAGATTTTCAAGATTTTAGGGCATTTTCAAAACTTCCCAGGAATTTTTAAGAGCTTTAAAATGTTTCAAGGGATTTCAAAATATTTCAAGGAATTTTAAAAGATTTTAAA
>CAKNYM010050952.1:198404-208416 GCA_932195095.1 Andricus curvator
TAGAAGATTCCAAGTAATTTTCAGTAGATTTCAAGAATTTTGAAAATTTCAGAAGATTTTGAAGATTTTAGTGTATTTTAAAAGATTCCAAGGAATTTTCAAGAGCTTAAAAAAATGCTAAGGTATTTAAAAAGAATTCAAAGGATTTTAAATATTTTAAGGTATTTCAAAGGATTGAAAGGAATTTTTAGGAGATTTAAAAAATTTGAAGGAACTTTCCAAGGAGAAAAATTTTATAGGATCTTTAATGTTTTAAGATATTTTAAAAGATTCCAAGGAATTTTTAATAGATTTGAAGAATTTCAAGGGATTTCAATTAATTTCAAAAGATTTTAAAGATTTTAGGGCATTGTAAAAGATTCCAGCGAATTTTTAATTGATTTCAGAGGATTTTAAAGATTTTACGGCATTTAAAAAAAATTCCAAGGAATTTTCATAAGCTTAAAAATGTGCTTTTTGAAAGAATTTCGGAAGATTTAGTAGAATTTTATAGGGCTCCAATGATTTTAAGGTATTTTAAAACCTCTCAAGGTATTTCAATAACTTCTCCAGGATTTCGGGAAATACCAAATTTCATGTAATTTCACCGGATTTTTAATGAAATTTAATTTAATTTCAATGGTTTCGGGACGATTGAAAAATCCCGAAAAATAAAATTCCCAAAATTATACAAATTCAAAAATATGGAAATCCCAAATTTGAAAATTCTGAATAATAAAATTCCCGACAATTTATAATATTACCGAATTTAAAAATTCCCGAATAATAAAACATCAGAACTAGAAAATTCCGAAATTTGAACAATTGAAAAAATTATTTTTTAATGAGTATTATTTATTTTTTTAAATACAATACTCAAATATTTTTTTCAACAAATTTTTTTTTTAAATTCAAAGTTTTGTTTAAATTCTAGTTTGAATTTAAAATACCAATAATTGTATACAAATTTTATAGAAAAATAAATTTAAAAACACGTCCGCTTCAAACAAACAAAAATTTCTCCCCAAATTTTCTCTGAACCTAATAACATTTTTCAAACAAATTTTGCAGGATTCAATTCAGCACTGACTGATCTCAAAGTTTATTTATTTTTTATTAACAATACGATTTTCGAGAACGTTTTTTGTAAGTTTTTAAAAATACTATGCACATTTGCAAACCAAATTTTTAATCCAGAAATTGGTTTTTCCAGTGATAGTTATTTTAAATTCTCACAATAATTTAAAACAAATTTAAACATAAAAGAAATTTCTTTGATCAAGATTATTTGATTTTTAATAAATTAATCATTTTGACTAAAAAACGATTTTTTTATTTGCTTAATTCGGGAATTTTCTAGTTCAGATATTTTATAATTCAGCAATTTTCTGCCGGGAATTTTACAGTGTCGAGAATTTTATTTTTCGGGATTTTTCAGTCGGCCCCTAATTTTGAGCCCTCAAAAATTAAACTATTTTAGAATTGTCCTTTAAAATTGAGATTTATGTACAAAAAAACTTCACTGTCATTTTCAACAGTCAAAATTGAAGAATTTTAGATATTGTGAACCTTAGAAGTGTAATTATTCTAAAAACATTGAAAGTTATATAATTTCTAAATGTCAACTTTGAAAATTAATATCAAATTTGAAGCGTTAAAAATGAAACAATTGCTTTGAAAATTAATAATTTTTAAATTGTTCATCACGCCTCTTAAAATTCTTCATTTTAATCTAAAGTGCAAAAGGAATAACTTGAAAATCAATTACATAATAATTATAACTCAACGCCTCCATTCCATACAGCTCCACGTCGCGTTTGGGCGGTGTACCGCGACTTGTCGCGTTCAGGCGGTGTACAGATGTACACCGCTCAAACGCGACGTGGAGCAGTATGGAATCTAGACTTCGCACTTAAATAGGAAATGGAAGAATAGAAAAATAAATATTAGTTACATTGTTTGTATATAGTTGTCGACAACTTTCTCAATAAAAGAGCTTGTGTATAGAAAAAATAATAGAAAATTGTATCCTATTAAAAATTTGTTCGTGACGAATTTTCTGTATCCAATTGGACCTTTTGGTATAACTATTAGAACACCAGTTCCACGCCAAATCCAATTGACTGATTCCAAAACAGAATATATGTCCTGGTAATTTGATGACGCTTTCAAATATATAAAAAAAACATTATTAGGATTGTCCAAAAAAGGCTTTTTCTAAAATTTCTCCCATACAAATTATTTCTTTTGGTGTAAAAGTATCCTTGGAATTTTGGCAGAATTAAAAAATATGTATGGATTTCTAGGGTGGTCAAAATTTTGTTTAAATTTTTATGCATAATTGTGTTTTTTTTCTTCTAAATTATATTTAAAGGTTCCGGAAACCCCATGAAGTTTAAGACGTATTTCCCATAAGAAAAAAAGACGTTTTTGTACATTTCATTTAGAATCGTCAATATAAGGTGAATCAAGTTTTAATTATAGATTTTTCTTGAAAATTAACCATAGAATACGAATCAAAAATTACTTTTTAAATAGCATTCCCATAAGTCTGTTGTATAGGGTCTCATAAGATCCCATAAGTGAAAAATTCGGGTTTTGCGACTTTTTGGCGCTAATCATGATTTTTTTTGCGGTTTTTTAAAATACCAATGGTTTCTAATACATAAAGTATTACTTTTTATGTATAATAAGATGTTTCAATCAATTATTTAAACAATTTATTATTGTTTATAAGAATGTCATCTTATAATAGAGTTAGAAAGTCGCGGTTTATTCCGAATTTTTCAGTTAGAGCGAGGAAATGATCAATTAAAAACAGAAATAATTGTTCAAACCATTTACTATTATTTATAACAATATTCTCTTACGTTAGAATAATGCTAGTAAGTTGCAGTTTTTTCTAAAATTTTCCACATTTATTTGACTCTCTAGGTAGGAACAAACAATAAATAATAATATTAATTTAAACAAAAAGGTTCTCAGTAACTACTTCAAAAAAAATTTACATTTAATATGATTCATATAGAAAATTTGAAGAATATTTAAAATATCTGTTTTATTTCAGAAAAATATTTTCACAAAAAAGAAAGAGATTGTTTAAAAAATGATTCTCTCGTATATTTATTTATTATTTGTTCATATCTAATAAGCCAAAGCAAAGTTAAAAATTTCAAAAAAAACGCAACTTTCTAGCATCAATATAAGAGAAGATCGTTATAAACAATAATAATTTTGTTAAGACAATAATGTTTGCTAATGAATCTGTATTATCAGCAGAGAACAACAGAAATTTTTAACGTCTTTTCAGACCAGATGGAGATATGAAATAGAAATTATTTTAATTGATTTTTTTCTGAAAAAAGATCTTCTCCTTTCGCTCCGCTGGGAATCGAACCTCAGAACTTCCGATTGCCGTTCGGGTGCTTTCCCATTAAGCTGCTAGAGAGATCAAGAGAAGAAACTTTTTTCAGAAAATACACGCATTATTTTGCCATATGGTACAAGCTACAATTTTCAATGTATCTGTATTATCATCAGAGAATAGCAGAAATTTTTTACGTATTTTCAGACCAGATGGAGATATGAATTAAACATTATTTTAATTGATTTTTTTTTTCTAAAAAAATATCGAAAGGAGAAGATCTTTTTTCAGAAAAAAATCAATTAAAATAATTTTTGATTCATATCTCCATCTGGTCTGAAAAGACGTTAAAAATTTCCAACATTATTCGAAGAGAATATTATGAAAAATAATAACAAATTGTTTAAACAATTATTTGGTGTGTGAACTCATATTAATCATTAACTCACTCTAATTGAAAAAGGACAAAAAGTGAAAAATTTCAGAAAAAACTGCAGCTATCTAGCATTGCTATAGAAGGTAGTAATAAACAATAGTAATTTATTTAAACAATCATGTTTGCTAAATTTCATTAATTATTATCTCACTTTAAATGAAAAGTGAATGAAAAGTTGAAAATTTCAGAAAAAAAACTTTCTAACGTTATTCAAAGAAAATATCGTGAAAAATGAGAACAAATTGTTTAAACAATTATGTGTGTTAACTCGAATTATTCATTACTCACTCTAATTGAAAAAGCACAAAAAGTGAAAAATTTCATAAAAAACTGCAACTATCTAGCATTGCTATAGAAGATAGTAATAAACAATAATAATTTGTTTAAACGATTATTTTTGTTCAATTTAATTAATTATTACCTCCCTCTAAGTGAAAAGTGGACAAAAAGTTACAAATTTCAGAAAAAACCACAACTTTCTAGCATTATTCAAAGAAAATATTATTAAAAATAATAATAAATTATATAAACAATTATGTTTGTTAACTTGAATTAATTATCACTTTACTCTAATGGCAAAGTGGACAAAAAATGAAAAATTGTAGAAAAAAACTGAAACTTTCTAGCATTATTCTAAGATAATATTTTGATAAAAAATAATAAATTATTTAAGGCCATGTGCCGAGTGGGTCACGTGACCGGATTCCTATCTTACCGGCACTTTTTTTATTTGTCAACTTATTTTCACACGAAGCGCCACATCGAGTTGAAAATTTGGGATAATAAATAAGAAGCACTAAGAAACGCGGCTCTGGTCCTACATTTTTGTAATTATGGAAAAAGCAAAAAAAAATTTGTTATAAAAAAAAATTTTTTATACTAATAAAATTTTAGGACCAGAGCCGCGTTTCTTAGTGCTTCTTATTCGTTATCCCAAATTTTCAACTCAATGTGGCTATTCGTGTGAAAATAAGTTAAGAAATAAAAAAAGTGCCGGTAAGGTAGGAATCTCGTCACGTGACCCACTCATTACATGGCCTTAATGTGGAAAAATCGTCTCTTTTGGTAGAAAATTAATCTTTTTGATTCAAAAAAATCTTGTTTGTTGAAAAATCAACTAATTGGTTAAAAATCAAATTTTTTATGGAAGGTTCATCGATTTAGCTGAAACTTCATTTCTTTTATTGAAAATTCAATTATTTAGTTGAAAATTCGCCTTTTTGGCAGGAAATTATTTTTGTTGTTTGAAAATTTATCTTTTGGTTGACAATGTATTATTATATTGAAAACTCGTTATCTTTTTTGGTGAAAAATAATTTTCTTAAGGCCATGTGACGAGTGGGTCACGTGACCGGATTCTTACCTTCCAGACACTTTTTCTATTTGTTAACTTATTTTCACTCGAAGCGCCACATCGAGTTGAAAATTTCGGATACTAAATAAGAAGCATTAAGAAAGGTGGGTCTGATCCTAAATTTTAATAGTTATGAAAAAAACAAAAAAAAATTTTTGCATAATTTTAAAAATTCAGGACGAGACCCACCTTTCTTAGTGCTTCTTATTTAGTATTCCAGATTTTCAACTCAATGTGGCCCTTCGTGTGAAAATAAGTTAGGAAATAAAAAAAGTGCCGGTAAGGTAGGAATCTGTCACGTGACCCACTCATCACATGGCCTTAATAGTTTTTTTCTTAATTCTGTTGAAAATCTGGGTAATGTATTTAACTGAAAATAATATTTTTTTTTAATTCTACTAAAATTTAGGAGACATTTTAACACCAAAAGAAATCTTTTTTAGGGGAACCCTTTAAAAAAAAGACTTTTTTCGGACCTCCCTAAGCATTATTTTACAATAAGTTTATAATTAATAGAATATTTGTCAACTCACTTTTCAAAAAGTGGCACAGTGCATTCAAAAATTTCATTTCTTTGATTTTCATAAAAAGTGAAGAACGACTCTTTTGAGTGGGAATGAAATTCACAAATGTTCTTTCATACAAAGCTTTATTTTATTTATGACTCATTATATTATTTTTCTTTTTTATTCAAATTACAACTAGATTTAATCGAATGATAAATGATATAAAGATATAAATAATGACCGAAGTCATTTCGATCTTACGATTGGCTATATATATAATTTTATATGAAACAATTATTTTAATCAATCCTGATGGAATTTTATTTTCACAATATATTTTTTTTTTAAATTGTCGGTATAACTGATAACAAAAAAATTACCGATAATAACGATAAGATTTCTAGGAACATTTAAAATGATTTAGGTTTTATTTTTAAAAGATTATAGTTTTGAAGATTTCAAAATATGTCGGAAAAGAATCTGGAAGATTTTAAGACAGTTTCTTTAATTTTGCAGGATTTATAAAAATTTTTAATTATTTTAAAAGATATTTAGAAGTTTAAGAAGTTTTGAAGATATTCGTATATAATATAAATCTTGAGAAGATTACAAAAAAACTTTCAACAAAATGTAAATTTTTGAAGATTTAGAAAAAACATTTTAAAGCTTTTTATAAGAACTTTGAAATGTTTCAAGAAAATAAAGAATGGGAAAATTTTTAATGATTTTCAATTTTGAAAAATGAATTTTAAGCCACATTAAAATAGATTTCAAAAAATTTCAAATGATTTCATACAATTTCGAAAAAAAAAGTAGAAGATTTAAAGAAAAATTGTTTAAACAAAAAATTTATAAGCTTTTT
Source organism: Andricus curvator (assembly GCA_932195095.1). Lineage (NCBI taxonomy): Eukaryota > Metazoa > Arthropoda > Insecta > Hymenoptera > Cynipidae > Andricus > Andricus curvator. Next base: position 204,906 of record CAKNYM010050952.1, read on the forward strand.
AGGAATTTTGAAAGGTTTTAAGAGAATAACAAAATTTCAAATGATTTTTTATTTTGAAAAATAAATTTTTAAAGAAAATTTAAAAAGATTCCATAACATTTCTAAAGATTTCTAAAAATGTCGAAAATAACCTAGAATATTTTAAGGAGGTTTTTTAATTTTCAAAGATTTTCCAAAAATTGTAGGAAAAATTTGAATCAATTAAAAAAATATTTCGAAATTTTGACAAAATTTCATACAAAATTTAAAATTAGAAAAGATTTGTAAGATTTTAAAGAAAATGCAGATGTTTGAATATTTCGAAATAAAATTTTGAAACTTTTTAAGAAATATTGAACGCTCTTGAAAGAATAAAAAAATTTCTTAAAAATTTTCCTGGGAAAATTTCAAATGAGTTTCTATTTTGAAAAATTAATTTTTAAAGAAAGTTGAAAGTGATTTCTAGACAATTCAAACAATTTCCTAACATTTTGAAAAGATTTTGAAAAAGAAACTTTTTAAGAATTTTGAAAGGTTTTAAGGGAATGAAAAAATTGGCTTAAGATTCCTGGGACAATTTAAAGTGCTATTTTATTTTGAAAAATTAATTTTTAAATAAAATTGAAAGAGATTTCAAAACAATTCAAAAGATTTCTAAAAAAATCGAGAAAATTCCGTAAAATTTTAATTCAATTTTCTTAATCTTGAAATATTTTTGAAATTTTTAAGAAAAATTCGAGTCACTGTAAATGATATTTAGGAATTTGAGAACTTTCAAAGAGATTAAAAATATTTGAAAATTTGAAAAGATTTCCGAAAAATAAAATAGTTTTAATTTTCTTCCAAACTTCTAAAAGTTCTAAATATCTTTTAAACTGACTCGAATTTCTCGTAATATTTGGTAAAATCCTGTAAAACAAAAAAATGTTTTTAAAAATTTTCTACATCCTTTTCGGCCAAATATGCAATTCGTATTATTTTTTAATTAATTTTTGGTTGAAATTGATCTATTTCGTTAAAAATTCTTTTTTTTTTTTGATCAAATTCATTTTTTAAACTGAAAATCTAAGTATTCTATTTTTGGTTCAAAATTTATAGTTTTCGGTTGAAAATTGAACTACTGAATTTTTCATTGAAAAGTAATCTTTTTTGGTTGAAACTTCAACTACTTGATTGCAAAATAAACTGTTTTGTTAAAAAGATTTCCAAAGATTTCAAAAGCTTTCTGAAAATTTGGAAAAAAAACCGTAAGATTTTGAGGCAAATTTTAATTTTGAAATATTTCTTAAAATTTTAAGAAAAACTTGAGTCAGTTCAAAAGATATTTAGGAATTTTGGAAGTTTAAAAAAAAATATTTAAAAAATTGAAAATCTTTTCGAAAATTTATTAAATATTCTTTAATTTCTTCCAAAATTCTGAAAGTCCTAAATACCTTTTAAACTGACTTGAATTTCTTGTAATATTTTGTAAAAACCTGTAAACTGAACAAAATTTCTAGATTCTTTTCGTACGCACATTTTAAATCTTCAAACGATTTTGTGGAAAATTCGTGCTATTTTTTTATTATTTTTTTTTTAATTAAAGGAAACTATTCCATTTTTAGTTAAACATTCAACTATTTGGTTTAAAATTAATCTAATTTGTTGAAAATTAAGCAATTTTGTTAAAAAGTGTCCTTTTTGGTTGAAAAGTCAACTGCTGAATATTTGTATTTTTGGATGAGGATTCAACTATTTTATTTAAAATTTATCCTTTTTGTTAGACTTCAACTGTTTTAGATTTAAAATAAAAGTTTGTTGAAATATCAACTATTAAATTTTTCTTTGAGAATTTATCTCTTTCGGTTCAAAGTTATTCTACTTTGTAGAAAATTCAAAAATTTGGTTAAAAAGTCATTTTTTTGGATGAAGATTCATTTTAGTTAAAAATTCATCTCTTCGGTTGAATAATCTGTTTTTTGGTAGAAAATTAAATTTTCAAATGAAAATTTAACTATTCCAGTTGAAACTTATCATTTTAGTTTAAAATTTTTGTCTTTGGTTAAAAAATTAACTATTATGTTGAAAATTCGTTTTTTTTGCTTAAAATTAATTGTTTTAACTGAAAATCTAACTATTCTATTCTTGGTTCAAAATTGATAGTTTTTAGTTGAAAATTGAACTATTAAATTTTTCAATGAGAATTAATCTCAGTTTTGATTATTATTATTTAATTTTTATTTAATTTTCTCAGAATTAATTATAATAATATAACTTAGTTATTCGAAATTTTTATTACGATATTAAAATAAAAATATTTTTTTTCAATTTTTTTTCAGTTTTTGAAATAAAGCCTTTTCTCATTTCCGCTTGTCGTTTCATTTTTATTTTCATTTTTCTATGAGAGCTCGCGAATTCATAAAAATGATGCAACCGCGTCTTATCTGGCAATCATATTACTCAGAGCAATATTCTGCGAAGGAACGTAAAAGAGGAAGCGATTGGTCAGATTAGAAAAAGATTTTCCCTTGGGCGGAAAACAATATCCCAAGAGACGGACTTTGAACATGCATGCAATATTGCCTTTAAATCCGAATTTAAAAATACGACATTAAAAAAAATTATATTTTTTCTATATCTTTGCAAGCACTTTGGGGCCGTTCAAAAACTACGTCATACTGTGAGGGGGGGGGGCAGTAACGAAAAAAGTGACATCACACATGGAAAACATAAATGTGAATAAAAATTTTTTCAAATAATTTAAAAAATTTAAATTAGTGATTTTATTTTATAAGTTAAACATCTAAATAGAGACTTCAAATTCTTTACCCATTTTTTAAAGAATTCACCTTTTTCTCATTTTTTAGGTAAAATGCGAACTTAACTAATAGAACCCAATAAAAAATTCAACTTTTTTTCGTTGAATGTTCATTCTTTTTAATTCAAAAGGCTACTATTATATTTTTGGTTCAGAATTCATCCTTTTTGGTTAAAAAATAATTTAATTATTTTCTTGAAAATGAAACTATTTGGTTAAAAAAGTCGCCTTTTTGGTCAAAAATTCAAATACTTAGTTGAAAGTAGAACTATTTTGTTAAAAATTTTGTTTGTGTCGAAAATAAATTTTTACTCGGTTAAAAATTCATGTATTTTGTTGATAATTCATCTTTTTTGTAGAAAATTAATTGCTAGTAATAATAAAATAATAAATAAATAAAAATAAAAGATAATAAAATGATAAATAATTAATTAATGTGCTTCGTTGAAAATTCAACTATTTCATAAAAAATTGATCTACTTTGTAGGAAATTCACAATTTTTGGTAAAAAATCCGTTTTTTGGTTGAAAATTCGTCTTTTCAAGTTGAAGATTCAACTATTTTGGTAGAAAAATTAACTAAATTGTTAAAAATTGATTTTTTTGGTTGAAGATTATTTTTTTTACTCTAAATCTAACTATTCAATTTTTAGTTAAGAATTTATCTTTTTTAGTTTAAAATTTAACTGTTTGGTTAAAAATTCATCTTTTTTAGTTGATAATTTAAGTACTCGGT
>CAKNYM010050952.1:208426-228890 GCA_932195095.1 Andricus curvator
TAATAAAATAATAAAATAATAAAATAATAAAATAATAAAATAATAAAATAATAAATAATTAATTAATGTGCTTCGTTAAAAATTCAACTATTTGATGAAAAATTAATCTACTTTGTGAGAAATTCAAAATTTTTGGTAAAAAATCAGTTTTTTGGTTAAAAATTCATCTTTTCAGGTTGAAGATTCACCTATTTTGGTAGAAAATTCAACTAAACTGTTAAAAATTGATTTTTTTGGTTGAAGATTATTTTTTTACTCTAAATTTAACTATTCAATTTTTAGTTCAGAATTGATATTTTTTAGTTTAAACTTCAACTATTTGGTTAAAAATTCATCTTTCTTAGTTGAATAATTAATATTTTTTATATAACATTAATTTCTAATAATAATAAAATAATAAATAGATGAAAATGAAAGATAATAAAATAATAAATAATTAATTAATGTGCTTCGTTGAAAATTCAACTATTTGATGAAAAATTAATCTACTTTGTAGGAAATTCAAAAATTTTGTTAAAAAATCAGTTTTTTGTTTGAAAATTCGTCTTTTGAGGTTGAAGATTCAACTATTTTGGTAGAAAATTCTTTTTTTTTTTTGTTGGAAATTAATTTTTTAACTGAAAATTTAACTTTTTTTTAAATGTTGGACTACTCAGTTGAAAATTAATTTTATTAGTTAAAGATCCATCTCTCTAGTTCAAAATTCAACTCTTTGGTTGAAAATTACAATTTTTGTTGAAAATTAATATTTTTTGGTTGAAAATTCTCATATTTGTTTGAATATTCAATTTTCCTGTAAAAAAGTTGTTTCTCTGAAAATTTATTTCTTCTGGTAAACGATTCAATTGCACCGTTAAAGATTTTTTTGGTTGAAGATTCATCATTTTAGTCTAAAATTCATCTCTGGTTGAAAATTTAACTATTTTGTTAAAAATTCGTTTTTTTTTTGCTTGAAAGTTTTTTTTTACTGAAAATTTAACTATTTCATTTTTAGTTGAAAATTGCTCTTTCTTAGTAACAAAATCAACTATTTGGTTAAAAAATTCGTCTTTTTTGGTAGAAAATTAATATTCTCGGTTGAAAGTACATATTTTTAGTTGGAAATGATCATTTTTGTTGATAATTCATATTTGTTAGTTGAGAATTTGTTTTTTTTTTGTGTTGAAAATTAATTTTTTTTTAATTAAAAATGTTTTGTTGAAAATTCGTCTTTTTTGGGTGGAAAATTCAATATTTTTCTGTTGAAAATTCAACTTCTTTTTAGAAAATTTGTTTTTTTTTTTGGCTCTAAAATTCGACACTTTTATTGGAAATTAACTTGTTTGTTAAAAATTCATTTGGAGGGGGGGGGGGTGAAAGCTCAACTTATTTGTAGAAATCACGTTTTTTTGGCTTCAAAATTCAACATTTTGGACGGATTTTTTTCCTTATTGACTAAAAATTCCTTTTTGTTCGAAAAATCCCATAAGTGTAAAAATGGGTTTGGCGAGTTTTTGGCCCTAATTATGATTTTTTTGCGGTTTTTTAAATATAAACTTTTGGTAATACAAGAAATGCGACTTTCAACTGATAATTAGATGTTTACATAAAATGTTGAAACAATTTATTATTGTTTTTAGCATTTTTCTCTTAAAATAGAGTTAGAAAGTCGCCGTTTTTCCAAAAATTTTCCACTTTTTGTCTCATTTTCAATCAGAGTGAGGTAATACTTAATTAATTTTAACAAAAATAATTGTTTAAACAATTATACTATTTATCATAATATTCTCTTTAAATAATATTAGAAAGTTGCGAGTTTTTCTGAAATTTTCAACTATTTGTCTATTTTTCACTTGGAGTAAGTTAATAATTAATTTAATTTATCAAAAATAATTATTCGAACAAATTATTATCGTTTATAACTATCTTCTTCTTTATACTGAAATTTTTAAATTTTTACCCACTTTTTACCTAGTGAAGTAATAAATAAATATAATACATATAAATAATAAAATAAATAAATAAATAATAAATATAATAAAATAAATAATAAATAAGTAAATAAGTAATAAAAACTTCCTAGCACTTATCTAAGACAAGATAGTTATAAACAATAATAATTTATTTAAACAATTCTTTTTGCTAAATTGAATTAATTATTATGTCACTCCAAGTGAAAAATAGACAAATAGTTAAAAATTTCAGAAAAAAGCGCAAGTTTCTACTATTGAGCAAAGAGAATATTATTAACAATAATAAATTGTTTGAACAATTATTTTTGTTGACTTGAAGTAATTATCACTTTATTCTAATTGAGAAGTCGACAAAAAGTAAAAAAATTCAGGGAAAAAACCGCAAATATCTAGTAATAATATAGAAGAAAATAGCTATAGACAATAATAATCTGTTTAAATAATTATTTTTGCTAAACTGAATTAAATATTAACTCACTCCAAGTGAACAGTGGATAAAAAGTTGAAATTTTTAGAAAAAAAACCGCAATTTCTAGCATTTTTCAAAGAAAATATTATTAACAATAATAATAATTTTTTTTTTAAATCATCATTATTAGCATTAATAAACTATTACCTCCCTGTAATTGAAAATGGTACAAAAAGTAAAAAAAACCGCGACTTTCTATCTCTATTCTAAGAGATTATTGCTAAAAACAATAATACATTATTTAAACATTTTATTATCAGTATAAAGTAGTGTTTCATGTATTAGAAACAATTTGCATTTAAAAAAAAACCCAAAAAATCATAATTAGCGCCAAAAACTAGCAAAACCCATTTTTCCATTTATGGGGGATTCGTATTCTATTTACAAAAACGTATTTTTTCATGGGAAATACGTGTTAAACTTCATGGGGCTTGCGCCACCTCTAAATATCATTTTTTTTCAAAACAAAAAAAAAATGGATTTATTTTCTTGCGGATTCGAACAAATTTCCGGGCGATATGCATAAAAATTCGAGAAAAAAATTTTCCAATGCATTTTTGAACTACCCCAGTGTATATATATATATATATATATATTAGGGTGGCCCTTATTTTTCACTTTTCGAATTTCTCTGCTCTCACCCCTCAGTTTTGTTTGAATGCCCAAAAAAACCCCATAAGTGACAAATTTGAATTTTACGTAATATTGCGGTTTATTGACGCTTTTTAAAAGTTTTTCAAAAATAAATAATCATAATCGGTAATTTGAGAATACCCAGTCATTTTTTGACTAATATTCAATTGTTTAAACAATATTAATTTGTTTAAATATTTGTTTTTTTCAGTTAACTCGCGAAATGAACATATTTTCTAGACTTTATGAATTATTTAATCAATGATAACAATAAAATGATTTGTTTAAATAATTTCACAATTATTTAAATAATACGTATTTGTTTAAGTATATATTTTACCTAAAAAAAAGCAGGAGAAAATTTTTATCTCACTAAATTTTCGACAAAGTTTAATATTTGTCAGTACTAATTTGTTTATTATGAATACTCATAGATTTTCAAACAAATCTGAATTTTCTAAACAATTTTAATTTGTTTAAACATTTAGGAGTGTTCTTAAAAAGCAAAGTAGAACAAAAAAATATTTCAATCTTTCGAAAAATAGCCAAAATAAAATATGTAAACAAAAAAATTGTTCAAGCAATTTAAATTTGTTTAAACGTCTAGGATTATTCATAATAAACAAATTAGTACTGAAAAATATTAAAATATGTCAAAAATTTAGTGAGATAAATAATTGTAAAATTATTTTAAAAAATTATTTTATTGTTATCATTGATTAAATAACTCATGAAGTCTAGAAAATACGTTCATTTCGCGAGTTAACTGAAAAAACAAATATTTAAACAAATTAAAATTGTTTAAACAATTTAATATTGGTTGAAAAATGATTCGATATTCTTAAATTACCGGTTAATGAGCATTTATTTTTTTTTAACTGTTAAAAAGCCTCAATAAACCGCAATATTACGTAAAATTCAAATTTGTCACTCATGGGGTTTTCTTTGGGGACCCATAAGAGTGGCTTAAAATTATTCAACCTCAAAATTTATGATTGATTCTTATTCTCTGACGAATTCTGAACATTATACTGAAACACGAAATTAGTTGTAACATATTATCGCGTTTAAATATTAGATTTACAAAAAGCGGACTTTTTCCCATGTTCAATCATGGGCTTTGCGCTACCCCTAAATATTAACCGATTTTGCTCAAATGTGGAGATTTTTTTTTTGGCTTTCGAACAAAAGTGGGGGGTGAGAGTAGAGAAATTCGACAAAAAAATCCATCAAGTACAAATAAGAACCACCCTAATATATATATATATATATTTTTTTTTTTTTTTTCTTCTATATAACTCTGAAGTGCTTCTATAATGGGAAAATAGCGATTTTCCGGGCCATAAAAATTCTATAGATGCGGTCAGTTTCTCGGTCGTTTGTCGTTTCGAGCTTTCAACTTTTCACCCTTAACACCTCCACAGAATGTTTAATGCAGTGGGGTTGTAGTCGAAACGTATGGCCCTCCGTATGTCAAGCCACCAATCCAGATAAGTGGTCATGCATTTATGGAGTGGCATACTACTATATATATATATATATATATATATATATATATATATATATATATGTAACACACATGTATGGATTTTTTCTCAATATACGGGAAAGATAGCAAAAAAATTATCTACAATTTTGAAAGGTGGTTTACCAAATGTAAATCAGTGCATCGATTTTGCACTTTTACTTCAAATTAAAAATTACTAAAATAACACATGAATAATCAACGAATGACTTTGATATGAACACTGAAGCTGACCCCCCTCCCGAGGGGTTAATTAATTGGAATTTTGGTGTACAGTGATTGCAAGATTGCATGGGGTTGCGAAAGATTGAATGAGGTTGCAAAAGATTGCATGAGGTTGCAAAATATTGCATGAGGTTGCGAAAGATTGCATGAGGTTGCAAAAGATTACATGAGGTTGCAAAATATTGCATGAGGTTGCAAAATATTGCATGAGGCTGCAAAAGATTGCATGAGGTTGCAAAAGATTGCATGAGGTTGCAAAACATTCCGTAAATTATAGGAAATTTATTATCGAAAAGTATTATATATAGAAAACATTATTACGACAATCATAAATAATAATAAATAGGATAAAAAATAAATAGAAAAATAATACAAAATTATTGAAGGAATTAATGTAAGTAGAGAAACTACAAAGGAAGAATTCACTTTAGACCAATCCTAATCTCATATCTCACTCAAAGTAAAAAGTGGACAAAAAGTAGAAATTTTCTGAAAAAACCACAATTTCTAGCATTTTTCAAAGAGAATATTATTAACAATAATAATTAATTGTTCTGAAAATTATTATTATTATTATTAACATTAATGAACCATTACATCCCTGTAATTGAAAATTGGTCAAAAAGTGAAAAAAAAAATTTTAACGCGACTTTCTATCTCCATTCTAAGAGATTATTGCTAAAAGCAATAATAAATTATTTGAATAGTTTATTTAAACATATAATTATCAGTATAAAGTAGTGCTTTATATATGCAAAAGATTGCATGAGGTTGCAAAAGATTCCGTGAATTATAGGAAATTCATTATCGAAAATTATTATATAGAAAACATTAATAGGACAATCATAAATAATAATAAATAGGATAAAAAATAATACAAAATTATTGAAGGAATTAATGTAAAAAGTAGAGAAACTACAAAGGAAGAATTTATTTTAGACCAATCCTAATCTCATATGGGACCTTTCATATATTACGAAACATTATTTTCGACCTTTTTTAACCCCCCCTTTACTATATAACAGAAGTAACATTTCTTTTGGACCCCCCCCCCCTCCCTTATCGTCCGACAGTGGAGAAAAAATGACTTTTTTGGTTCAAAATAACGTACAGCCCACAGATATTGACCGACTTGAAAAAAAATGTGAAAAAAAAGTTGATAAGATTTCTAAGAGAGTTGTCAAACCTGATTTTCAAATTAGGCTTTCATTTTTTTATAAATAAACAAATAAGACGAAAAAAATAGTCATTTTTTCTATTTGAGGTTCCTGGTGCTCGTCAATAATAGGAAAATTGTTGAAATCATCTTAGTTTGATGGAGTAACATTAGTTGAAGATGTTCCAATATTATATAATAAAAAAAAAATTTAGGAACAAATTATTTGTTGAAAGAATGTTTTCTACGATTTTCCATAATTTTAAGATTTTTCAAGTTATATTGCAGGAAGTTTTATTGGAAACAATATTATGATAAAAAAATGTTCTCTCAGGATTATAATTGATTATATTATAAACAAATTTAATAAACAAATGCATTAATCAGGCATTTTTCCACACAAAAATTCGTTTTTTCAATGTCAATTTTTTTAATTAGGAACTTTATAATAATTTTAGAAAAATTCATAATTTGTTGATTGATCTCATGATTTTTTTAAACAAATTTAATTAAAAAATGCATTATTCGGGCATTTGACAAAAAAATTCGTTTTTTTTTTGCCAGTTGATAAATTTCATGATTTTTTAAAAAAATTCAATAAACAAATGCATTAATCAGGCATTTATCGACAGAAAAATTCGTTTTTTGCTATGTCAGTCTTTTTAATTGGGAACTTGATATTTGCCTAATTAATGCATTTGTTTATTAAATTTGTTTTGAAAAATCATAAAATTCATTAACTAATTACGAATGTTGCTGAAAATGTCATGAAGTTCCCAACTGAAAGGACTGACATTGAAAAAAACAAATCTAGAAAATTTCAGACATTTTTTTTATTTTATAGGATTTTAAAAAATATTAGGAAAAATTCGAGTCTTTTCAAAAGATGTATAGTACTTTTAGAAGTTTGGAAGAAATCAAGAAATATTTTTGATAAATGTTTGAAAATGTTTCCAAGCTTTTAAATATTTTTAATCGATTTAAAACGTCTCAAATTCCTAAAAATATTTGTAACTGACTCGAATTTTTCTTAAAATTTTGAAGAATCATTCAAAATGTAAAAAAATAGCCTCATAATCTTCTAAATTTTCTCAAGAATTTTAAGAAAATTTGTTTTATTCTCTTGAAACCTTTCGAAATTAATCTAAAGCTTCTAAAGTTTTTTTGAAATCTTTAAACATCTACATTTCTAAAAATCTCTTCAAGATCAAAATTCTTTTTGAATCTCTTGAATTCTTCTAAATATTTCTTGAACTTACTCGATTTTTTTTTTAATTTTGTAATCTTACCAAATTAAAACAGTTTGCTTTAAAATCTTCTAGAATCTTTTTCGAAATTTTAGGAAATAGTTTGAAATGTTTAAAAAACTTTTTTAATTCTCTCTTAAAGTTAATTTATTCAAAATGAAAAATCATTTAAAATTTCACACGAATCTTAAAAAAATGCTTTTTTTAATCTTTCAAGACCTTCTAAACCTTCTAATCTTTAAAATGTATTCTAAAAAATATTAGGAAAACTTTGAATTCTTTCAAAACATATTTAGAAGTTTTGAAGAGAATTTTGAAAGGTTTCAAAGGAATACAAAATTTTCTCAAGATTCCTGGGAAAATTTCAAAGGTTTTTTTATTTCGGAAACTGAATTTTGAAAGAAATTTGAAAAAGAGTTCACAACTTTTCAAATGATTGCCTGAAATTTTGATAAAGAATTTAGAGTATTTTTAAGCAAAAGCGTTCAATTTTACAAGACTATATAAAGAGATATTTGAAAGTTTTAAAAAGATTGAAAAATAATTTGAAAACTGAAAATATTTTGAAAATTTTAAGAAATTTAGATTTTGAAAGATTTCAAAACATTAAAAAAGATTTCCAAATTTTCCAAAAAAAGAATCAGGAAAGTTTTTTAAGGCTATTTTTTCGATTTTGAAAGATTTTTTTTTAATTCAGGAATGATTGGGGTCATATTAAAATGAAAAATTAAAAATATTTTAAAAGTGAAAGATTTCCGAAAATTTATCAAATATTTTTAAATTTCTTCTAAATTTCTACAAATCCTAAATATCTTTCAAACTGACATTTTTTCTAACATTTTGTATAATCCTGTAAAATAAAAGAACTTTCTTAAACATTTTTGGGATACTTTTTCGACAAATCTGAAAATTTCAAAAATCTTTTTAAATTTTCGCAAAAAGCCTAGGAAAATTATATGTATGTAACCTAAAAAACAGACTAACTTAAAAAGTAATAAGTTACTCGAAAATTTTGATTTGAAAATTTTATTCATCTCTTTTGGTAGCAAATTTAATCTTTTTCGGTTAAAAATGCAATTGTTTAGTTGAAAATTAGGGATGATTGACAAATCCCGAAAATTAAAACTTCCAATATTGTAAAATTCCCAAAAAAAGAAAATATTCGAAGTAGAAAATTCCCGAAATTATAAAATTGTCGAAATATAAAAATCCCGAATTGGAAAATTACCGACAGAAAATAACCAAATTATAGAATGTAAAAATTTAAAACTCTAGAAAATTCCCGAATTTAAACAATTGAAGAATTTGTTTTTTAATCAGTATTATTTATTAATTAAAAATACAATAAGTAAATATTTTGATCTAAGAACAATTTTTCAACAAGTTTAATAGTTTTTAAAAATTATTGTTTGAATTTAAAATAACAATAAATTTTTTTAAATACGCTGAACATTAAAAACAACATTTCTTTTGTGGAAACATTCCATTAGTTCTTTTTCAATAAATAAATGATATTTATTTTTTTTAAATTTTAATTATTTAAATTCGGCAATTTTCTGTCGGGAAGTTTCAAATTCGGTAATATTATAAATTTTTGGGTAATTTTATTATTCGGGAATTTTCCAATTCCGGTTTCAAGAATTTTATTTTTCGGAAATTTTACAATTTCAGGAATTTTTTTTTTCGGGATTTTTCAGTCGTCCCGAAAATTAATTTGTTTGGTTGAGGATTCAACTATTTTGTTGAAAATTCGTCTTTTCGGGTTATATTTTTTTAGTTAAATCTTTATCTTCTTAGTATAATCTTTTTTGTTAAAATCTTTTTTAGTTAAAATATCAGCTACTGCAGTTTTCGTTGAGAATTCATCTTTTTTTTGTAGAAAATGAAACTACTTTGTTAAAAATTAATTTTTTTGGTGAAGATTCATAATTTTACTTGAAAATTCATCCCTTTGGACGAAAATGTAACTATTTCGTTGAGAATTCATCTTTTTGGTTCCAAATTCAACTATTTGTTTCAAAATGAGCTTCTTTGTTTAAATTTTCATTTGACATATCTGAAATCTTCAAAAATCTTTTTAAATTTTCTCAAACATCTTAGGAAAATTATATTTATCTAACCTAAAAAAAATAAACTTAAAAGATATATAGTTAGTCGAAAATTTATTTTGTATTGAAAATTATTTTTCCCGCCCATTGAACAAATATACATGATGCTAGCTCTTGAAAAATGAGTCAAAACTTTTTGAGAAAAGAACGGAAAAAGGGGTCAAAATTACCGATTTTAGGTATTTTAGAGCATTTTTGAAATTTAAGGGGGCAACATTTTTAAAGGGGGGAAAAGGAGGATTAGGTAAAAAAGGGGACGGACTTTATGCAAGTTTTTTATTTGGTCTAACTAGTAGTTGATTCCGTAAACAAAAATTGCGCCTATTCATTGAAAAGTCGCCAAACTGTGATTTTTCAATAAAGAGGCTCAATTTTTGTTTACGGAATAAACTAGGGATGTCTTTCCGATGACCCTTTATTATGATACTTTGAAAATTGAGAACAATCATTCATTATTTAAACAATTTTTATAAACAAATTCACAGCTTGGCGATTTTTCAATGAATAGGCTCAATTTTTGTTTACGAAATCCACTAGGGATGTCTTTCCGATGACTCTTAATTATGATACTCTGCAAATTGACAACAATTATTAATTATTCAAACAATTTTTATAAACAAATTCACAGCTTGGCGATTTTTCAATGAATAGGCTCAATTTTTGTTTACGAAATCCACTAGGGATATCTTTCCGATGACTCTTTGTTATGATACTTTGCAAATTGACAATAATTATTCATTATTTAAACAGTTTATATAAACAAATTCACAGCTTGTCGATTTTTTAATGAATAGGCTCAATTTTTGTTTACGAAATCCACTAGGGATATCTTTTCGATGACTCTTTATTATGATACTTTGCAAATTGACAATAATTATTCATTATTTAAACAGTTTTTATAAACAAATTCACAGCTTGGCGATTTTTTAATGAATAGGCTCAATTTTTGTTTACGAAATCCACTAGGGATATCTTTCCGATGACTCTTTATTATGATACTTTGCAAATTGACAACAATTATTCATTATTTAAACAATTTTTATAAACAAATTCACAGTTTGGCGATACCTGCTAATTACAATTTTTTATCCAGAATTTCAAAATTGAATTCTTTAAAAATATTTTTAAAATACTTTGCAAATTGACAACAACTATTCATTATTTAAACAATTTTTATAAACATATTCACAGTTTGGCGATACCTGCTAATTACAATTTTTTTAGCCAGAATTTTAAAATTGAATTCTTTGAAAATATTTTGAGGATAATTAAAGAGGAAATTTAATTATTTTTTTTTAATTGCAGTCCCGATCATCCCGGAATTCTTGTATGATATTCGACACCCAAATTCAACTTTAAGTGAACATCTGGAAGGATATCCGCATACAACCGTCAGCCCGACAACAACAACAATAATGCCGACAACAACGACAACTGGAAGGTGTCTCTGTAATTCGAGTTCATCATCGACTCATACATCTCATCTAGAATTTTTGGGCCCTAATCCTGTCTCTTCTATTGGTAAATAATATATTGAATTAATTAAAGAGCGTCCACAATCCACATGTTACATTACGCTATTTTCATTGATTTTTTTTAAATTAATAAATGTCATTTTATATCAGCTGGCGCACAGTGGGGGAAAAAAGTACCCGTGAACAAATCAATTTTTAGCCTAGACTATATTCATCCGATTTAAATGGTTTTTTAAAAATAAAATCTTTTTTTCGAAAAGGTTTGTGTGATTACATTTTTTTGTAATTGTTTAAAAATTTGTTATTTAACAACGGAGTTGAACTATATGGGAATAATTTCAAGTTGGTTAGAATTATTTAAAAAAAATTATTATTGTGTTATAAACAAATTAATGAAGGAAAGTCATTTTTCGGGATTGGCAATTTTTAGCTCATTGAAATTAATAGATTTTGTATCAAATGTGAGGTAAATGAATGTTGTATTACCATTAATTGAGAATATATATATGCTGTTTGGTAATTGTTTAAATAATTTTTATAAAAAATTCCCAGTTTGGCGATTTTTCAATGAAGAGGCTCAATTTTTGTTTACGGAATAAACTAGGTATGTCTTTCCGATGACTCTTAACTATGATACTTTGCAAATTGACAACAATTATTCATTATTCAAATAATTTTTATAACAAATTCTCAGTTTGGCGATTTTTCAATGAAGAGGCTCAATTTTTGTTTACGAAATCCACTAGGGATGTCTTTCCGATAACTCTTTACTGTGATCCTTTGCAAAACGACAACAATTGTTCATTATTTAAACAATTTTTATGAAAAATTCACAGTTTGGCGATTTTTCAAAAAATAGGCTCAATTTTTGTTTACGAAATCCACTAGGGATGTCTTTCCTATGACTCTTTACTAGGATCCTTTGCAAAATGACAAGAATTGTTCATTATTTAAACAATTTTTATAACAAATTCACAGTTTGGCAATTTTTCAAAAAATAGGCTCAATTTTTGTTTACGGAGTAAACTAGGTATGTCTTTCCGATGACTCTTTACTATGATACTTTGCAAATTGACAACAATTATTCATTATTTAAACAATTTTTATAAACAAATTCACACTTTGGCGATTTTTCAATGAAGAGGCTCAATTTTTGTTTACGGAATCAACTAGGTATGTCTTTCCGATGACTCTTTGCTATGATGATTTGCAAATTCACAACAATTATTCATTATTTAAATCATTTTTACAAACAAATTCACAATTTGGCGATTTTTCAATGAATAGGCTCAATTTTTGTTTGTGGAATAAACTGGGTATGTCTTTCCGATGACTCTTAACATCACGTACTACGTGAGTTCCTTGGATTGAGAAACAATGTAAGTTGTCAATCGGCAAAAAATGGACACAAAATTCATTTGTTCATAACAACTGTTTAAATAATAAATAATTGTTGTCAATATGCAAAGTATCATAGCAAAGAGTCATCGAAAGACATTCTTAGTTGACTCCGTATACAAAAATTTAGCCCATTCGTTGTAACTGTGAATTTGTTTATAAACATTGTTTAAATAATTAATAATTATTGTCCATTTGCAAAGTATCGTAGCAATGAGTCATCTGAAAGATATCCCTAGCTGATTCCGTAAACAAAAATTGAGCCTATTTTTTTAAAAATCGCCAAACTGTGAATTTGTTTATAAAAATTGTTAGAATAATAAATAATTGTTGTCATTTTGCAAAGTATCGTAGTAGAGATTCATCGAAAAGAGATACGTAGTTGATTCCGTAAGCAAAAATTGCGCCTATTCATTGAAAAGTCGCCAAACTGTGAATTTGTTTATGAAAATTGTTTAAATTTTTACCAAAAAGCATCTTTTCTTAATTATTGGTAATGGAATATTCATTTCTCTCACATTTTATACAAAATATATTAATTTCAATGAGCTAAACATTGCAAATCCCAAAAAATTACTTTTCTTCATTAATTAGTTTATAACACAATAGAAATTTATTTAAATTATTCTAACCAACTGGAAATTATTCCCATATAATTGTAACACTGTTTTAAGATCTTCTTTGGTCAATCGGAATGTCTTAAAAGAAATAGCACTTGGGAAAAGTTAAGAAAAAAAAATTTCAACTTTGTTGTTAAATTACAAGTTTTCAAACAATAAAAAAAAATCTAATCGCACAAATCTGTTCAAAATTTAAAAAGCTTTTATTTTTTAAAAAACGTTCAAAACGGATGAATAATGTAGGCTAACAATTGATTTGTCCACGAGTACTCTTTTTGCCCCATTGTGTGGCGGAGCGAAAGTAACTTTCGCCCCTAGGGTCGAAGGTAATACATGGCACGACTGAATGAGTGTAATGGGATTATGCGCGCGCATGTCGTGTGTCTCTGCTAACTTCAAAACATCAACGCTGCACACAACCTCGTATGTGTTATAAATTTGGAAAATTTTGGGAATTTATCAAAATTTTGAAGGTTTATCAAAATTTTTAGAAATTTATCAGAATTTTGAAAATTTTTAGAAATTTATCAAAATTTTGAAAATTTTTTATAATTTTCAGAACTTGTGAAATTTTTTGGAAAATTTGAGAAATTAATCGAAATTTATCAAACTTTTTGGAAATTATGGAAATTTTCAATCGTTTTTCATGACTCCGATTCAAGAAATTTTTGGTTTCATGCCTTTCCAAGGCTTTTTCAGTTCTGTTAACCCTCAGCTATCTAACTGATCAGACAAAATTTAAAAAAATTTGGTAAATTTTAGTTTGTCAAAATTTTGGAAATTTATCAAAATTCTGAAAATTTATCACAATTTTGTAAATTTATCAACATTCTGAAAATTTAAGAACATTTTTTTAATTTATCAAACTTTTGCAAAATTTTTGGAAAATTTTAGTTCACCAAAATTTTGAAATTTTATCAAAATTTTGAAAATTTTTGGAAATTATGGAAATTTTCAAACGTTTTTCATGACTCCGATTCAATAAATTTTTAGTTTCATGCCATTCCAAGGCTTTTTCAATTCTATTAGCCCTCGGCTATCCAACTGATCAGTCAAAATTTATCAATATTTTGAAAATTTTTTGATAAAGTTTGAAGATTTTGAAAATTTAACAAGTTTTTCAACATTTATTCAAATTCTGAATATTTTTGGAAAATTTTAGATTATCCAAATTTTGAAAATTTATCAACATTTAAAAAATGACTTTCCATCATGCAATCTTTAAAATCTTAGAAATCTTTTGAAAATTTTGTGAAATCTTGGAAATTATTGTAAGTTTTGTTAATTACTGGAATCTTTATGAAATCATTCAAATCTCTGTGAAACATTTGTGAAATCTTTGTAAAATATTTTGCAATCTTTGGAAATCGTTTGAAATTTTTCTAATGTTTTTGAAATATTTGAAATTTTCTGAAATCTTTTCAAATCTTTGAAATCTTTGTGAAATGCCAGATTTTGAAAATAATTGTAGCCATGTTTTTTAATTTTCTTTTCCATTTTTCGATATTTTCTGCCATTGGTTGAGTATTTCCAAAACTGTACATTTTTTCAAAAATGTATTAGTGCTCAATATCGAAACAGAAAATCGATCGTTGTTTTGCTCATTTTCACCAAAATATATTAATATTTCAAATAATTTCTTACCTGAAATCATTAAATTTTTTTTGAAATCTTTCAACATCTTTGAAATCTTTGTAATATATTTGGGACTCGTTTGAAATTTTTGAGAAATCTTTTGATAGGTATCTTTGAAATATTTCTGGAATCTTTGCGAGATCTTTGAGATCTTCTGAAATCTTTTTAAATATTTTAAATCTTTGTGAAATCATCGACATTTTTATGAAATATTAGAAATCTATTGAAAATTTTGTGAAATCTTTTAAATTCTTTTGAAATTATTGAAATGGTTGTGAAATCCTTGTAATATTTTGAAATATTTTTAAATCTTTTAAATCTTTGAAAATCTAAGAAATCTAAGAAATCTTTTGAGAACTTTCAAATATTTCTGAAGTCTTTGAAGTCTTTGTGAAATCTTCGTAAAATATTTTGCAATTTTTGGAAATTGTTTGAAATCTTTGCGAAAACTTGTAAAATATTTGGAAATTGTTTGAAATCTTTGAGAAATCTTTTGAGATCTTTGAAATACTTCTGAAGTCTTGTGAAATTATTGAAATCATTCAAATCTTCATGAAATCTTTGAAATTTTTGTAAAATATGCTGACGTCTTTTAAAATCGTTTGGAATCTTTGAGAAACCTTTCGAGGTCTTTGAAATATTTCTGAAATATTTGAAATTTTTGCGAGATCTTTGAGATTTTCTGAAATCTTTTTAAATCTTCAAAACAATTTTTGAAATTGTTTTGAAATCTTTGAAATTATTGTAATTTTTGTTTATTATTGAAATCTTTGTGAAGTCAATCAAATCTTTGTGAAGTCAATCAAATCTTTGTGAAGTCAATAAAATCTTTGTGAAATCTTTGAAATCATTGTGAAATCTTTGCGAAACCTTTGTGAAATCTTTGTAAAATATTTTGCAACCTTTGCAAATCGTATGAAATCTTTTGAGATCTCTGAAATCTTTCTGATGTTTTTGAAATATTTGAAATGTTCTGAAATCTTTTTAAATCTTCAAAATCTTAAGAAAAATTTGAAGTTTCTGTGAAATCTTTGAAATTATTGTAATTTTTGTGAAATTATTGAAATCTTTGTGAAATCTTTGAAATCTTTGTAAAATATTTTGCAACCTTTGGAAATTGTTTAAAATCTTTTGCGATCTTTCAAATCTTTCTGATGTTTTTGAAATATTTGAAATGTTCTGAAATCTTCTATAATCTTTTTAAATCTTCAAAATCTTAGACAATTTTAGAAATTTTTGTGAAATGTTTGAAATTATTTTAATTTTTGTTAATTATTGCAATGTTTGTGAAATCATTCAAATCTTTGTGAAATCTTTGAAATCTTTGTAAAATATTTTGCAACCTTTGAGAATTTTTTGAAATCTTTAGAGATCCTTGAAATCTTTCTGATGTTTTTGAAATATTTGAAATGTTCTGAAATTTTTTTAAATCTTCAAAATTTTAGATAACTTTTGAAATTTTTGTGAAATCGTTGAAATTATTGTAATTTTTGTTAATTATAGAAATCTTTGTGAAATTATTAAAATCTTTGTGAAATCTTTGAAATCTTCGTGAAATCTTTGTAAAATATTTTGCAACCTTTGGAAATTGTTTGAAATCTTTTGAGATCTTTCAAATCTTTCTGATGTTTTTGAAATATTTGAAATGTTCTGAAATCTTTTCAAATCTTCAAAATTTTAGAAAACTTTTGAAATTTTTGTGAAATCTTTGAAATTATTGTAATTTTGGTTAATTATTGAAATCTTTGTGAAATCATTCAAATCTTTGTGAAATTTATTTTTTTGTAAACTGAATATTTAACGATTCCATTTTTGGTTAAAAATTTATCTCTTTTAGTAGAAAATGTATCCTTTTTGGTTAAAATTGGTGTTGGTTAAAATTTAATCTGTTTTTGTATGTTTTCATTGAAATATTAAACACTACATGTTTCGTTGAGAATTCATTTTTTTTTGTAGAAAAATTAACTACCTGGTTTAAATCTTAACTACTTTGTAAAAAATGCATCTTTTGGTTGAAGATTCAGCATTTTAGTAAAAAAATTTAACGATTTAGTAGAAAATAAAACTATTTAGTTGAAAATTAACTTTTTTTGTTGCAAAGTCATGTTTTTCGTTAAAAATTCATTTTTGCATCAACATATTTGGTTTGCGGATTTAACTATTCTGTTAAAAATTCGTAATTTTTCTTTAAATTCAACTGTTTGAAAATTTGTTTTTTTCACTGCAAATTTAACTGTTCCATTTTTGGTTGTAAAGTTATACTTTTTAATTGAAAATTCAACTATTTGGTTGAAAATTCATGTATTTTTTTGAAAATGACCTTTTTTCGAAAATTCTACTTTTCAGGTTGAAAATCAAAACGTCTTCTGAAACGTTCGCCTTTTTGGTTTTAAATGACTGGAGCCCCCCCCCCCCCCCCGCCGCGCTTCTAGAGTGTCATGTAATTGTAATATGTGGACGCTCCCTTGTTAATAACTTAAATTTGTAATAATTAATAATTTTTTCTGGTATAAATTCAGAAACTATAACCATAAACATAACAAGCATCGAAGACAAGGAAAGAATTCAGAGACACAAAGAATTGGTAGAGGAAACTGTTGCAGTTGGAATTATGTTTGCTTCTAAGGCATTTGTACAATTATTAGCAAATCCTATTGTTGGACCACTTACACACAAGTTTGTATTATACGATTTTTTATAAATTATATATCACTTTAATATCGACGCCTCCATTCCATACTACTCCACGTCGCATTTAGGCGGTGTACTTCGCCACGTCGCTTTTGGGCGGTGTACTTTTTCTTTTTAATCCTGGTAGAGGTCATCAACAAAATATTACAAAGTTAAAAATTGATCAAATGGCGATCTTTTTTTGAAAATCAAACCACGTCACGTTTGGGCGGTGTACAGCTCTCCAACGTGGTTTGTCGCTTTGCAGCTCCAAGTCCTGTGTATAAGAATAGGACCTGGAGCTATGCAGCGACCAAACGCGGCGGAGCGCTGTACACCGCCCAAACTCGACGTGGCGCGGTATACCGCCTAAACGCGAGGTGGAGCTGTACGGAATGGAGGCGTCCACATGTGTATCTTAAATTTTATTCAGCAGATGAATTAATTTGTTTCTTTTCTCATTAATTATTTAGATAATAAATAAACTAATATCCCTCTCAACTGAAAAAAAATGTTTTAGGATTGGTTACGACATCCCTATGTTCACTGGATTCATCATAATGTTTTTATCAACGTTAATATTTGCTTTTGGTCGAAGCTATGGAATTCTGTTTTTGGCTCGAGCCTTACAAGGAATAGGCTCTTCCTGCTCCAGTGTCTCCGGTAAAGAAATTTTTGAATAAATTAATAAATACGCTCAATTCCCGATATAAGAACCCCCGGTTTACGATATTCCTAGAATTAGGCAGTTCCTTATCTTAGGCAGTTCCGTGATGACCGCGGGACCGAGAGAGATGCGGTGTTCAGTCAAGCGTGACAAACAGCATGAGGCCGCACTCTCAACGCATTAGTTGCATCGGGTTGCGACATGCTTCCAAATCCAACAGTAATTGTTCATGCGGCCCCGCCTGTTCACGTTTGGATTTCCCCGATTTAGGATCAAGGCCACTGCAAGTCATGCCTGAAACCGTTCTTATATCGGGAGTTGAGTGTAAATGTAAAAAATAATTTATAATCAAGTTTATACAATTATTTATACCTTTTATGTTTTTATTTTAATTCTTTTCAGCTAAACGAATTTTGAAATGGGGTGACAAACAATTTTTCAAGTTTTCTTAACGGACATATGTTAAATTCTGTATTTTTCTAAATATTTAGGATAATGAACGTTTTCTTTTTGAACCTGGTGGTAGATTTCTCATTTTTGCGATTTCCATGAAAAAAATTCGAACATTGCCAATCAACAAAGTGGCGACCGTTTTTCATCAAACACAAAAAAGAAAATTTTGTCAAGAAATATCCGGATACGGACAAAAGTCCAAAAGCAAAATTATTCCTTTCGTAGAGTTCCACAAAAAGTTTCTGTTCCATTTTCCGATATTTTCCGTCTTTTTTTTATTTTCAAAAACATTTTACTATTTAAAACTTTTGAATACATTAAATATTTTAATTATTAAAATATTATTGTTACGGATTTCGAAACAGTGAGAAACATTGCATCAAAATCAAAAATCAAACATTAATTATCCAAATTATTTTAGAAAATACTGTATTTAAAAAAAGTGCCTGTTTTTTGTAATATTTTGATGAAAAATACCGAAAAATGAAACAGGAATTTTTTCCGTTTTTCATATAATTTTTGAAAAAATATTTTGATTTTTTAAAAACGATCGCCATTTTATAACTTGTCAACTCTTTAATAAGTTTTGCGGACTTCAGCCAGGATTAAAACGAAAAAGTAAATTATCTTTATAATTTTAAAAAATACCGGATTTTCAAAATAAATCATTAAAAAAAAAAATTTTAATTAATTAATAATAATACCCATTTTTTTAAATTTCTGATTCCATTTTTCGATATTTTCGGCCATTTGTTGAGTATTTCCAAAACTGTACATTTTTTCAAAAATTTATTAGTGCTCAATATCGAAACAGAAAAACGATCGTTTGAAAAAAAAACATTTTGGTGCAAAACACCGAAAAATAAAACAGGAACTCTTTTTTAAAACTCCGTGAAGAAAAATTTTTCTTCTGGGCTTTTTCCGCAATTCGCATGTTTTTTGAAAACAATTTATTTTCAAAACCAATCGCCATTTTAACAATTTTTAACTCTTTAGTATTTTTTGCACTCTTCCACTAGGATTAAAAAAAGAAAGTGAATTATCTTCATTATTATGAAAAATACCGGATTTTCCAAAAATTGTGCCCATTTTTTTAAAATTCTGGTTCCATTTTTTAATATTTCCTGCCATTTTTTGAGTATTTTCAAAGACGTGAATTTGAAAAAAAATTTAGTGCTGAATTTCGAAACAGAATAAGGATCGTTAATTTGTTAATTTTCAACAAAATATTTTGATATTTCAAATAATTTTTCGGGGATTTTGAAACAGTAAGAAATCCTGCATCAAACTCAAAAATAAAAAATTAATTACCTAAATTATTTTGGAAAATACCGTTTGAAAAAAACTGCCCGTTTAAAAAAAAATGTTGTGGTGCAAAATACAATTTTTTTTTAATTTGATTTTTTAAAAACGATCGCCATTTGATCAATTCTCAACTCTGTAATATTTTTTTGCGGGCTTCCACCAGAATTTAAAAAAAAACATTGTCTGCATTATTTTGAGAAATATCAGATTTTCAACAACAAAAAATTGTTCCTATTTTTTTTGAAGTTCCGGTTTCATTTTTATTCAAAAATGTACATTTTTTTAATAATTCCAAAAAAGTACATTTTTAAAAAAGAATTTGTTAGTGCCAAATATCGAAACAGAGTAAGATCGTCATTCTGTTAATTTTCAACAAAATTTTTGAAAAAAATCCAGTTTAAAAAAAAATGTTTTGTTATAAAATACCGAAAAATAAAACAGGAACTCTTTTTAGAACTCTCCGAGAAGAAAAGTTTTGCTTTAGTAGATGAATAGGGAGAGTTCTGGATATAGATTCCTGTTACCGACATGTTACCGACCTTCTAGAAGATTCAGAGTTGATGACTTTATCGGTATTGTTTTTTTAGAGGGAGCAAAGGAATGTTGTTTGCCATTTGTTTTCGAATATCGAGCGACATTTTTTCCGAGAAGGGCATCCGGTGTTTGAGCGGCTCTTTCTTTGATATTGTTAATTTACGTTTGATAGGAGAAATGTGATAACATGATGTGTAACAAAGGTATGTTTGGCACTTGTTTTTAAATTTCGAGCGACATTTTTCTAAGAAGGGCATCCGGAAGTTGAGCGGCTTTTTCTTTGACGTTATCAATTTACGTTATATAATTTTTAGAAATATAATGTGTCACTCATCTGACGCCATCTCTTTGATATTTCTAATAACAAATCCTTTGGCGGTATTGCCTTTAAT
>CAKNYM010050953.1:10042-24681 GCA_932195095.1 Andricus curvator
AGGAAATACAAAGTTTCAGGCGAGGAGGTTAATTTTCTACCAAAAAATACGAATTTTTAACAAAATACAGGAATTTTTAACGAAATAGTTGATTTTTAACTATAAAAGAATTATTTACTATCAAAAATGGAATAGTTTCGACCAAGAAGATTAATTTTCTACCAAAAAAAGTCAAATTTTTAACAAAATATATAAATTTTCAACCAAATATTTGAATATTCAACTGATAAAGATATATTTATAATCAAGAATGGAACAATTAAATTTTCAGTTAAGAAATTAATTATTAGTAAAAAAAATGAATTATCAACAAAATGGTTCAATTTTTCATCAAAATAGTTCAATTTTTAAAAAGAAATTCAAATTTTCAAGCCAGGAGGTTAATTTCCAACAAAACAAATTTTTAACAATATAGTTGAATTTTTTACAAAGTAGATTAATGTTCTACCAAATAGTTGAATTTTCAACCAAAAAAATGCAGTTTCAACCAAGAAGATTAATTTTCTTGACGAATTTTCGACAACATATGATGACTTAGTGAAGCTCTTCGCCTGGGATAATTGCTAGAGAGATCGATCAGCGGTGGCTGTGTCGGAGCGATGATTTGATTATGAGAAAGATTTTAAACATATGAAAATTGTTTATTTGGCAATTTTTGTTTTTGTCGGTCTTTTTTATATCGCTGAAAATAGATTTCCAACGAATTAAGTATACCTATTTTTTTTAAATAAATTCTTTGATAGTAGGAATCACTAAAAAATCATTCAACATTATTTAAAAATATAAAATTTCTTATTAAAAAATTTTTTCTAATTGTAAAAATAAAAGCTTAATCTTTTCCCTATTTTTCCACTTTTTCTTAACAAAAAAAAAATTACCCTCCTTTAGGGCTGCGATCCCTCTTGTTACTTAAATTAAACTATCTACGACTGATTCCCAAATTCTAATTTGTAATAATAATATCCCAGTATAACTTTCATTTAATTACAAAATGCACCGAAGTCACCCCTTCACGATCCAGAATAATAAAAAATGTTTCCACGTTTACATACCTTCAGTTAAACCGTTGACTATTAAATCACTCGGGGGCAAGCGGCTAGGGGTGGGGGTGTCTCCCAAGATGGTAACGGCGCTACAATAAAAAATTTAATCAAAATGCCCTCTTGGTAATTTACAGCCCTGAGCTCTCAACCCTTTCCTCTCCAAGAAGCGAGAGCCAGGGAAGGCGGAAAGGCGATCCTCGCTTACTTAAGTACAAAAGACTGGGTGGGGGGGGGGTGCGAGACTCAGGAACCCCCCAGGAGTCGTAGAGCGGCACGATGTGGCCCATTTACTCACCGGGGGGTCTTCCCCATAAAAATAATACCTCTTGTCTTCACTCATTTGCCAGCCTTGAAGTTCCTCAACCCCAACCCCCCCCCCCCCCATACTACCCAAACCCATTCTTCGTCAAGTGACTTTTCACTGGACAAGTTTTCAAGCAGCGGCCCTTAATAGTCGTAAATTACAAATTAGAGCTCTAAACTTTCCCCATTAGTGATCACAAGACCGCCAGGTAAAAAAGTTATAATGACCGGGATAGATTAAATCGTCGATCGATTGTGGAAAATTGCTATTTGAGCCGCAACTTGGTCGAAAATGTGTCTCTGATAAACTTAGGATGTTTAAAAAGATTTTAAATGAAGATACAACTTTTTCAATTATTTAAAATTGAGTCCAGTTTAGGGGCCGTGCGTAAATTACGTTAGGGTCCGTATTGGTTCAAAATAGCCAAACTCGGAATTTGTTAGTGAAAATTGTTTAAATAATTAATGATTCCTGAGAATTTGCAAAGCATCATAGAAAAGAGTCATCGAAAAGACATTCCGAGTTGATTCCGTAAACAAATTATGCCTAATTGTTGAAAAATAGCCAAACTCTGAATTTCTTTATGAAAATTGTTTAAATAATTGTTAATTCTTAGGAATTTTCAAAGCATCATATCAAAGAGACATCGCAAAGACATTATTAGTTAATTCTGTACAGAAAATTGAGTTTTTCTTTAATAGTAGGTAAAAGATTCACAGGTTGACCTGAAAATTACCAGGCCTTTTTAGTGGAAGGTTCGTGTATTTTGTTTGAAAGTTCTAACTTTTTCGTAGAAAAGCTTCATTTTGGAATTTGTTTATGAAAATTGTTTAAATAATTAATAATTCCTGAGAATTGGCAAAGCCTCATAGAAAAGAGTCATCGGAAAGACATTCCGAATTGATTCCGTAAACAAATTGTGCCTAATTGTTGAAAAATAGCCAGACTCTGAATTCGCTCATGAAAATTGTTTAAATAATTGTTAATTCTTAAGAATTTGCAAAGCATGATATCAAAGAGACATCTCGAAGACATTATTAGTTAATTCTGTACAAAAAATTAAGTTAAAAAATAGCCAAACTCGAAATTTCTTACATATTGAATCATTTTTCAAAATTTTAAGTAAAATTTGAGTCAGTTGAAAATATTTTTAAGAATTTAAGAGGTTTTGAATAGATTAAAAATATTTTTTAAATTGAAAACAATTCCGAAAATTTTTCAAATATTTTTTGATTTCTTTTCAACTTTTAAAAGTCCTAAATATCTTTTAAAAAGACTCGAATTTTTCTTAATATTTTATAAAATCCTGCAAAATAAAAAAAAATGTCTAAAATATTTTAGATTCTTTTTCAACACATCTGAAATGTTCAAAAATCTGTTTTAATTTTCTCAAGACAAATTTTTTGTAAAACAGTTGCATTTTCAACACAAAAATACGAATTTAAAAAAAAAAAGTTCATTTTCAACCAACAAATTGCAGTTTAAAAAAAAAGAGGAAATTTGAACCAAAAAAAGATTAGTTTTCTATCTACCAACAATGACGAACTATTAACTAAAAAAAATTAATTTTCAACCAAAAATTTAAAACTTATATTTGCAGGTATAAAATTAATTTACAATTGAAAAAAAAACGAATTTTCAACAAAATAGTTAAATTTTCAACCAAAGAGATGAACTTTCAAACAAAAAAATAAATTTTTAACAAAGTGGTTCAACTTTTACTCAAGTAGTTGAATTGTTAATTTAAAAAAAAATAATTTTCAGTCAAAAATGGAATAGTTTTTATGTTCATGTTCATTTGAAAAAAATTAATTTTTTCACAAAAAAAATTAGTTTTGAACAAAGTATTTAAATACCAACGAAATTAATATTTAACAAAAATGATTAATCTTCAACTGGAATAGTTGAATCTTCAATTTAAAAAATTAATTTTCAACCAAAAAAAAAGGTATTTTCAACCAAAAAGATGAATTTTCAACTAAAATGATGAATCTTTAGCAGAAAAAATAATTTTTTAATAAATTCGTTGAACTTTTATCCAAATAATTGAATTTGCAACCAAATAATGAACCAAAAGTATAATCATCAGGAGAAAACAACTGAAAAAAAATAAAAATACAAGAAAAATAAGTGAATAACAAGAATATTATGTCAGGATAGCCGCAAAACTTCTCTTTTAAAATTGCCTAATTTTCCCCTACCAAGTCAGAAAAATAAATGTTCAACCAAAAAAAAACCGAATTTAAAAAAAAAATATGTTTTTTTTTTCATAACAAAAAAATGATTTTTTAACAAAATAATTCAATTTTGAACTAAAAAAGATAAATTAACAGACCAAAAATATAATATTTCAATCTGCAGATAGGAAAGTGAATTAAAAAAACAAGTTTTCAACCAGAAATATGAAATTTTGATCAAATAGTGAATTTTTCAATCCAAAAGATGAATTTTCTATAAACAAAAAGAAAACGAATTTTCAACTAAACAGTTTTTTTTTCAATGAAAGAAATTAATTCTTAACAAAAAATAGAATAGTTAAATTTTCTACCAAAAAGATAATTTGTTGACGAAAAAGATTACATTTCTATCAAAAAAAGGAAATTTTCCACAAAAAATGTAATAGTTAAAGTGAATTTTCAACTGAAATGCTGAATCTTTAAGTAAAAAAAAATTAATTTTCAACCAAATACGTGCATTTCAAACTAAAAAGATAAATTTTCTACGACAAGTGAAGTAGGATAATTTTCAGTAAATAAAATAAATTTCCAAACAAAAAACAAACGAATTTTTAACCAAAGAAATTAATTTTTAACCAAAAAGATAGATTATTTTTAGGAAAAAAAATTAATTTTTAATAAAATTTAAGTAAATTTTCAACGAAATAGTATAATTTTCAACCAAGAAGATTAAATTTCTATCAGAAAAGATAAATTTTCGACAAAAAAATGAAAGTTATATTTCCGGTTTAAAAAATGAATTCTAAATTTAAAAAATCTCATTTTCAACCAAAAAGATCAATTTTCAAATTTCCAACCAATAAATTTAAAAAATAAATAAATAAATGTTTAACAAAGTACATGAATTTTCAACCAAATATTTAAATTTTTAAAGGAATTTCCAACCAAAAGTATGAATTAGTCACCAAGAAGATTAAATATTCTCCCACAAAATTCGAGTTTTCAATAAAATACAGGAATTTTAAACCAGATATTTGAATTTTCAACTTAAGAAGATAAATTTTGAAACATCAACCAAATAAATGAATTTTTAACAAAGCAGTTCCACTTCCAACTAAGTAATTGAATTTTCTACCAAAACGATGAATTCTCAACGAAAAACGTGATATATTATATTTCAACCACAAAAAAGATTTTAATTTTATACCAAAAATAGTTGAATTCAATAAAAAAATGATGAATTTTCAACAAAGTAGTTTAAATCCCCAACCAAAATAGATTAATTTTCCACCAAATATTTGCGATTTCCAACCATAATAATAAAATTAATTTCAACTTTAATTTATTGAAAATTCCCTAACTCTGTCAGGTTTTCCCCGACATTCCCTGACTTTCTGGAATTATGATGTATATATTTGTGTAAACAATAAATGTTTTTAATTAAATTCAAACTGAATTAATAGAGCCCAAGAAGAAAATTTAACGGTTTTAGGTTGAAAGTTAATTCTTTAATTGAAATGTCTACTATAATATTTTTGGTTCCAGAATTCATCTCTTTTAGTTAAAAATTGTACTACTTGAGTGAAGATTTAATTATTTTCGTAAGACTTCAACTATTTTCTTAAAAAGTAATCTTTTTTGGCCAACAATTCAGCTGTTTTGATAAAAAGTCGTCTTGGTTGAAATATCAATTGTTTCCTTTTTTTGTCGGGAAATCATTATTTTCGGTTGAAAATTTAAATATTTGGTTGAAAGTTGAACTAATTGCCGAAAATTGAACGATTCAGGTAAAAGGGGAGGCAAGAGTGGAGCACTGGCTGAAGGAGTGCGTAGAGGTGGAAAGGAGTGGGATAAGCATGGAGGTATTGATGCATGAAAGGGGGAGGGGGTAAAAGGAGAGGCAAGAGTGGAGCACTGGCTGGAGGAGTGCGTTGAGGTGGAAAGGAGTGGGATAAGCATGGAGGTATTGATGCATGAAAGGGGGGGGGGCAAAAGGGCAGTAGCATGGGTGAAGTGAGTCTTGGGTAAGATGGAGAAGAAGAGAAGGAAGGAGGAAGAGGAATAGAGAAGGAAAGATTGTAAATAGAGGAGGAAGTAAATATAAGTAAATGTAAATATTGTAAATATTAGATAAATATTAGGTATAAGCCGCGGAGGCAGAGTTTGGTAATGCGAGGCAAAGCGAGAAAGTAGGGACATGCGTGCGAGGCGAGGCGAAGCGAGGAAGGCAAGACGATAAGAGCGAGAAAGTCAATTTTTTAAGGCCAGCAGGCTGAAAAATAAACGTTTATCTATTTTCGAGTTGAAAATTCAACTGTTTTGTTAAAAATTCATCTCTTTGGTTGAAAATGTAACTTTTTCCTTTTTGGTTTAAAATTTATCTTTTTTTAGTGGAAGGTTCGTGTATTTTGTTGAAAGTTCTAACTTTTTGGTACAAAATTCCAATGCTGGTTGAAAGTTAAACTACTTTTTTAAAAATTATTTTTTTTTTGCTAAAGCTTCATTATTTTGGTTGAATTTGTTATTTCTTTTAAATTAATTTTTTTACAGAAGATTTAAATATTACATTTTTTGTTGAAAATTTATATTTTTTTAGTTGAAAATTGGACTTTTTGATTTGAAAATTCATTGCTTTTGATAGAAATTGAATTTTTTGGTTGAAATATCAATTATTACATTTTTTGTCTCTTGTTGAAAACTTATAATTTTCAGTTGAAAATGAACTTTTTTTGTTAGAAATTCATCTTTTTAGATGGAAAACTCAATTATTTAGTTAAAAATTCAACTATTTTGTCGAAAGTTGATGTATTTTGTTGAAAATTAAACTGTTTTGTTAAAGTCATTTTTTTGTTAAAAATTTATCTGTTTTTTTTTTAAATATTCGACTTTTTGGACATAAAATTCGCCCTTTTAGATTGAAAATTCATCTATTTACTTTGTTCAACATTCATTTTCTTGGTTGAAGATTAGGGTGGTCCAAAAATGCTTTGGAAAATTTTTTTTTTTAATTTTTATCGGGACACCTCCAAATTTGTTCGAATCTACCCAAAAATAAATCTATTTTTTTGGTTTTGAAAAAAAATGATATTTCCCGTAAGAAAAAAAGACGTTTTTGTAAATCTTATTCAGAATCCTCAATATTGTCTCAATCGAGTTGAAACTCAACATTTATCTTCGCAATTAGCCATAGAATACGAATAAAATATCACTTTTCAAATATCACCCCCATAAGTCTGTTTTATAGAGCCCCAAAGAAACCCCATAAGTGAAAAAATGGGTTTTGCGAGTTTTTGGCGCTAATTATGATTTTTTTGCGGTTTTTTTAATGCGAATTATTTCTAATATATGAAATATGACTTTATACTAAAAATTATATATTTTAATGAATTGTTTAAACAATTTATTATTGTTTTTAGCAATTTTCTCATAGAATGGAGTTAGAAAGACGCGGTTTTTTCACAAATTTTCCATTTGTTGACCAATTTTCAATTAGAGAAAAGTGATAGTTCATCAATGTTAACAATAGTGATTGTTTAAACAATTTATCATAATTATTAATAATATTATATTTGAATAATGCTAGAAATATGCGTATTTTTTTTTAATTTCTGGCTTTTTGTCCAATTTTCATCTGTAGTGAAGTAATAATGAATTCAAGTTAACAAAATAATTGTTTAAATAATTTATTATACTTATTAATAATATTATAATTGAATAATGCTAGATAGATGCAGTTTTTTTAAATTTCTGGCTTTTTGTTTAATTTTCATTTCGAGTGAAGTAATAATGAATTCAAGTTAACAAAATAATTGTTTAAACAATTTATTATCATTGTTGATAATATTCTCTTTGCTTAATCGGTAGAATGTTGCGGTTTTTTCTGAAATTTTCAACTGTTTGTTTATTTTTTATTAGGCGTGACTTGATAATTAATTAGATTTAGCAAAAATAATTGTTTAAACAAATTATTATTGTTTATGACTATCTTCATCTATATCGATTGCGCCTGATGGTTGCGGTTTTATGGCAATTTTTACCTTTCTGTCTTTTTTCACTTAGTGAGATAATAATTGATTGAAGTTAACAGAAAAGTTGTTTAAACAATTTAATATTGTTTATAACTATCTTTTCTTAGATAAGTGCTAGAAAGTGGCGGTTTTTTCTAAAATCTTTCACTTTGCTTCGCCTGCTTAATTACTAACAATTAATATATAAACATTAGAGATTTGCAATTCCAAGTTTTTTGTTTAAACAATTATTTTGTTAACTTGAATTCATAATTACTTCACTCCAAATGAAAATTAAACAAAAAGCCAGAAATTAAAAAAAAACCGCATCTTTCTAGCATTATTCAATTATAATATAATTAATAATTATAATAAATTGTTAATATTTTGTTAACTTGAATTCATTATTACTTCACTCCGAATGAAAAGTGGACAAAATCAGAAATTTAAAAAAAACCGCATCTTTTCAGCATTATTCAAATATAATATTATTAATAATTAAAATAAATTGTTTAAACAATTATTTTGTTAACTTGAATTTATTATTACTTCACTACAGATGAAAATTGGACAAAAAGCCAGAAATAAAAAAAAATACGCATCTTTTCAGCATTATTCAAATATAATATTATTAATAATTATAATAAATTGTTTAAACAATCACTATTGTTAAAATTAATGAACTATCACTTCCCTCTAATTGAAAATTGAAAAATTTGTGAAAAAACCGCGTCTTTCTAACTACATTCTATGAGAAAATTGCTAAAAACAATAATAAATTGTTTAAACAATTCATTAAAATATCTAATTTTCAGTATAAAGTCATATTTCATGTATTAGAAATAATTCGCATTAAAAAAACCGCAAAAGTCATAATTAGCGCCAAAAACTCGCAAAACCCATTTTTTCACTTATGGGGTTTCTTTGGGGCCCTATAAAACAGACTCATGGGGCTGATATTTGAAAAGTGATATTTTATTCGTATTCTATGGCTAATTGTGAAGTGAAATGTTGAGTTTCAACTCGAATGAGATAATATTGAGGATTCTGAATAAGATTTACAAAAACGTCTTTTTTTCTTATGGGAAATACATGTTAAACTTCATGGGGCTTGCGCCACCCCTAAATATAATTTTTTTTCAACACAAAAAAAACGGATTTATTTTTGGGTTGATTCGAACAAATGTGGGGTGTGTCCCCATAAAAATTCGAAAAAAAATTGTTTGGACCACCCTATTGAAGATTCATCATTTTTAGTTGGAAATTCACCTTTTTGGTTGAAAATTGTACTATTTTGTTGAAAATTAATTTAATAATTTACTGCTCTATAAATGATCTGTTCGAGCTTAAATGCTGAGCTTATTCTTGATCATTTAAGAATTCTATGTACACCGCCCAAAACACGAAGTGGAGCGGTATGGAATGGAGGCGCCGATATGCACACACTCCCAAAGTGTGTTAAGGCCATGTTATACATGAGTCACGTGACCTAAATTATCGATAATTTTTTTGCAACAACTCACGCCCACACCGAGTGAGATATCTAGTTGAAATTTTGGGGAAAGCCTCAGGAAACAATAATGTACGTTTGTATACAACATTTGGCTCGAAATGTAGAAAAAAAATTTTTTTAAGAAATTAAAACTGGAGCAATATCGGCATTTTTTATGCAACAACTCATGTCCACACAAAATGAGATATCGAGTTGAAACTTTGGGGAAAGCATCAGAAAACTGTAATCTGCGTTTGTATACAACATTTGGCTCGAAATGTTAAAGAAAAAAATTTAATGAATGAAGGAAATTCACAACAATACCGACCGTGCTGTAGAACTCTGTAACCAATTTTCATTGTTCCCAATGAAACATTTTTGAGGTTCTGGCTCACATGTCTTGAGGAAAATGATGCAAACATCGGTTGCAAAAATTACACTTGATAATATTTGCTGGTTTGGTGCAAATAAACAAATTGATATTTGATATATCCATGGTGTCAGCACTGTTGATAATGCAGATCGCTTGATTGCCGGTCGATATTTGTTATTCCAATAATAACTTTTTTTTCTTCCCCAACTCTATGCTTTACCACACACTGTCCTTTTATATTTATTATTATAATATTTTCCCAAATTTTTTCCGCTCTATTTTAACTTTTATTTTTAAATATGGGACAAAAAATATCGATCTCAGGACTGGCTGGGTCACGTGACTAATGTATAACATGGCCTTAAGTCTGTTGAAATCCGATCTTGAGTTCCATGATTTTTTTGAACTACATCGCAATAACCCTGCATTTGCAACAATGTATGGATGGAATGATGGGATGATGGGTGGATGTTCTAAAGAATATATGTAGGTAATATGAGAGCGACTCGGCCGGGTCCATTAAGTGAAGTCCTACAGTAAAATAATTCGGATACAGTGAAATGTACCTGTCGGTACAGGTGTGAGGTAATAACATAGCGGCTGTGCCCTTTGACATCTAGTACCCCCGCCCCCGCCGCCATTCTTGATTCTGACTTCAGTGAGGCCGCTATAATCCACCTTCGGCTTCGGAAACGCCGCAATCATCTTTCCTATGTATCAATCGCTGCCTGGAGAATCATTATTGCTGAAATGGTCGGCATTACACCTTAACTACCTTAAGTACTCTTAACCCCGAGCCACTCGATTCTCCATTCAAATGTCGCCGCTTTATTCCACTTTCAATATTCCACTTCCTGTAAATTCCAACAACAAAACATATTTTCTCATAAACAAACTTTAAAAAACTTTTACATATTTAATAATCTTCACTATTGTCAATGTCAATGAAAAAACGTTTAGGGATAAAGAGACCATTCATACTTTGAAAAAAAAATAATCAATAAAATAATAATAATTACAATTAAAAAATAACATTTACATCTGTAATAATCTTTAATGAATAAAAGTATTTCAAAAAATGTTTGCAGCTACAGAAATCATTCAGATATTAAAAATACCTGAATGTAATACCTTGTAATACCTTGATCGCATTGTGATACCTCAGGGGTCATCATAATCAAAATTAGAAAATAACATCCTCATCTGTAATAATCTTTAATGAATGAGATTATTTTAAAAAATGTTTGCAGATACAGAAACCATTCGGATATTAAAAATACCTGAATCGTATTGTAATACCTTGATCGCATTGTAATACCTCAGGGATCATCATAATCAAAATTAAAAAAATAACATTTACGTCTGGAATAATATTTATTGAATAAAAGTATTTCAAAAATGTTTGCAGCTACAGAAATCATTCAGATATTAAAAATGCCTGCATTGTATTGTAATACCTTGATCGCATTGTGATACCTCAGGGGTCATCATGATCAAAATTAGAAAATAACATTCACATCTGGAATAATCTTTAATGAATGAAATTATTTTAAAAAATGTTTGCAGATATAGAAACCATTCGGATATTAAAAATACCTGAATCGTATTGTGATACCTTGATCGCATTATGATGACTCAGGGGTCATCATAATCAAAATTAGAAAATAACATTCTCATCTGGAATAATCTTTGATGAATGAAATTATTTTAAAAAATGTTTCAAGATAGAGAAACCATTCGAATATTAAAAAGACCTGAATCGTATTGTAATACCTTGATCGCATTGCGGTACCTCAGGGGTCATTATAATCAAACTAAAAATAACTTTCACATCTTCAATTATCTTTAATGAAAAATGTATTCAAAAAAATATTTGCAGATACATAAACCATTCAGATACTAAAAATACCTGAATGGTATTGTAATACCATAATCGCATTGTGATACCTCATAGCAGCATAATTAAATTAAAAAAATAATGAAACAGTGTAATGAAAAATAAGCAATGAAAAAATGTATTTAAAAAAATGATTAGACATAAAAAGACCATTCAGATATTTGAAATATCATAATGATCATGCTTAATCGTATTATAATACCTTAATCTTATACCTTAGGGGTCATCCACAAATTACTTAAGCTGTTTTTAAACCATTTGGTTAATAATAGTTTCAATAGTTTTTCGATAAAAAATCATATTTTCCGGTTGAAAATTGCACTGTTTTGTGGAAAATTCTTTTTTTTGTTGAAAATTAATTTTTTAAACTGAAAGTTGAACTATTTCATTTTCCGTTAAAAAATTATCATTTTTGATTTAAAATGCAACTAATTGGTTAAAAATTCAACTCTTGTAAATAATTCGTATTTTTGGCTTAAAAATTTAAAATTTTGAATGACATTTTTTTCTTGACTAAAACATTTTTTTGGGTTGAAAATTCATCTTTCTGGTTGAAACTTCATTGCCTTGGTTTCAAAAATTTATCGTTTTAGCTTAAAATTCATCTATTTGGTTGAAGATTCATTTTTTGGTAGAAAATTTAACTATTTTGTTAAAAATTAATTTCTTTAATTGAAAATTTAACTATTTTATTGAAAAATTTGTGAAATAGTCATCAGTTTTAAATAAAAATTCAACTTTTTAGTTAAAAATAATTGTATTTTGTAGAAAATTAATCTTGTTGGTTGAAAATTCATCTTTTTGATTGAAAATTAATTTCTTTGGTTGCAAAATTAACTATTTTGTTAAAAAATCGTTTTTTTTTTTAAATGAAAATTAAACTATTTGGTTGAAAATTAATATTTTTAATTAAAAAATTAACTATTCCATTTTTGGTTGATAATTTATCTTTTTTAGCTGATAATGAAATTTATATTTTTTCTCAAAAATGCAACTATTCGGTTAAAAGTTCATTTTTTGGGTTGAATATTAATTTTTTTAGCTGAAAGTTGATTTATTTGGTTGAAAATGTAACTATTTTGATGAAAGTTCCTTTTTTTGTTGAAATTAAATGATTTTATATTTGATTTATATTATTTCATCTTTTCAGTTTAAAATTAATGTATTTCGTTGAAAATTCGTCTTCTTTTGGTTGAAAATTATATCATTTTGTTGAAAACTGAACTATTCCATTTTTGGTTGAAATTTTTATTCTCTATATTTCACACATATATTTATAACGGATGTTATTTCTTATCATGACATTATCATATTTCTTAGTTAAAAATTAATGTATTTTGTTGAAATTTTCTCTTTTTGGTTGAAAATTCATTTCTTTGGATGAACATTTAACTACTATTTTGCTGAAAATTTGTTATTTTTTTTTGTTGAAAATTATTTTTTTTAACTGAAAGTTAAGAAAGTTCCATTTTTTAAGTAGAAAATTAATCTTTTCATTTCGAAGTTCATCTTTTTGATTGAAAAATCAACATTTGGTTCAAATTTAATTTATTTAGTTGAAAATTGGTATTTTTGGTATAAAATCAATCTTTTTGATTGAAAGCTTATTTTCTTGGTTGAAAATTCCTTTCTTTTGATGGAAATTTAACTACTGCTTTGCTGAAAATTCTTTTTCTTTAAATTAATTTTTTTAACTGAAAAGTTAACTATTCCTTTTTGGTTGAAAACTGATCTTTTTTAGTTAAAAATTCGTCTTTTTGGTTAAAAATGCAACTATTTTGTTGTAAATTCAACTATTTAGGTAGAAAATTAATCTTCTTGGCTAGAAGTTTACTTTTTTGGTTGGAATATCGAAGATTAGTTTAAAAATTAATCTCTAAGTTTTATTATTTTTGCATTTTTTTTTGTAGTAAAAATATAACAAAAGTAAGATGTATCCCCGCCCCCCTTCATCAACGTTTTTTGTGGATGACCCTTTAATCCTATTTTAATACCTTAATTGTATTGTAATACCTTAATCGTATTATAATACCTTAATCGTACTCTAATACCTTACTCGTAGTGTAATACCTTAATGGTATTCTAATACCTTAATGGTATTCTAATATCTTTATCGTATTGTGATACCTTAATGGTATTCTAATACCATAATGGTATTATAATACCCTAATCGTATTGTAATACCTTAATGGTATTCTAATACCTTAATCGTATTGTAATACCTTAATGGTATTCCAATACCTTAATGGTATTATTAATGATATTCTAATACCTTAATCGTATTGTCATACCTTAATGGTATTATAATACCTTAATAGTATTATCATACCTTAATGGTATTATAATACCTTAATAGTATTCTAATATCTTAATCGTGTTGTAATACCTTAATGGTATTCTAATATCTTAATCGTATTGTGATACCTTAATGGTATTCTAATACCCTAATCGTATTGTAATACCTTAATGGTATTCTAATATTTTAATCTTATTGTAATACATTAATGGTATTCCAATACCCTAATGGTATTACAATACCTTAATGGTATTCTAATACCTTAATCGTATTGTCATACATTAATCGTATTTTAATACCTTAATGGTATTGTATTACCTTAATGGTATTCTAATATCTTAAACGTATTGCAATACCTTAATGGTATTCTGATACCCTAATCGTATTGCCATACCTTAATGATATTCTAATACCTTAATCGTATTGTCATACCTTAATGATATTCTAATACTTTGATGGCATTCTAATATCTTAATCGTATTGTGATACCTTAATGGTATTCTAATACCCTAATCGTATTGTAATACCTTAATGGTATTCTTATACCCCAATCGTGTTGTGATACCTTAATGGTATTCTAATATCTGAATCGTAT
Organism: Andricus curvator; assembly: GCA_932195095.1. Classification (NCBI taxonomy): domain Eukaryota; kingdom Metazoa; phylum Arthropoda; class Insecta; order Hymenoptera; family Cynipidae; genus Andricus; species Andricus curvator. Next base: position 24,227 of record CAKNYM010050953.1, read on the forward strand.
TATGATACCTTAATGGTGTTCTAATACCCTGATGGTATTGTAATACCCTAATGGTATTCTAATACTTTAATCTATTGCAATACATCAATGGTATTCTAATACCCTAATCGTATTACAATACCTTAATAGTATTCTAATACCCTAATCGTACTGTAATACCTTAATGGTATTATAATACCATAATCATATTCTAATACCTTACTGGTATTCTAATACCTTAATGGTATTCTAATACCTTAATGGTATTCTAATACCTTGATGGTATTCTAATACCTTAATGGTATTCTAATACCTTAATGGTATTCTAATATCTTAATCGTATTGTGATACCTTAATGGTATTCTAATACCCTAATCGTATTGTGATACCTTAATGATATTATAATACCCTAATCTTATTGTAACACCATAATGGTATTATATTACCTTTATGGTATTGCAATACCTTAATGATAT
>CAKNYM010050953.1:24691-34865 GCA_932195095.1 Andricus curvator
GGTATTCTAATACCCTAATCGTATTGCAATACCTTAATGATATTCTAAGCCTTAATTGTATTGCCATACCTTAATGGTATTCTAATATCTTAATCGTGTTGTAATACCTTAATGACATTCTAATACCTTAATGACATTCTAATACCTTAATGTTATTCTAATACCTTAATCGTATTCTAATACCTTAATGGTATTCTAATATCTTAATCGTAATGTAATACCTTAATGGTATTCTAATAGCCTAATCGTATTGCAATACCTTAATGGTATTCTAATACCTTAATCGTATTGTCATACATTAATCGTATTGTAATACCTTAATGGTATTCTAATATCTTAATCGTATTGTAATAACTTAATGGTATCTGAATCAGATTGTAAGACTAGAATAAAGAAAGGGATAATAAAAAGCAGGACATTTTCTGAAACAAATTTTATTATCATACGTTTCCAAAACACATCGCGGCATTCCTTGAGAGGAAAAACGTAACATATCCGAATCTATTGTATTGTTAGTAATCGTATCTTGTTAACGAAAAAACTAACTCGAATGAAAATGATCTTGATGATGATGAACGAAAATTGATGGATGAAAAAATCGACAAGAACTTATCTCATAAAATCGCTCGGATGAAAAAACGACTCCTACAATGTAGGGATGAAGCATGCAAATCTGAAAGTATGATTCGTACCACTGACACAAATCGAAATAAAATGGATTTGAGCAGTCGGCAAACCTCAAATTTTCATCGACTATTTAAACAAAAATATGAATTATCGCTCTTTAAGCCAACTTTCATTACACACCGAGAAAAAAATCAACTGAGCAAAAATATACGATTTTTTTCAACTCAAAAATCTAATTACTAATCTATTAAAAACTACATTAGAAGTCTAAATAAAATTATTTGGCATCAGTTGGATTTTTTCTCCGTGAGGGTCACAAACACCTTCTCACAAATATGAAATCGACGCCTCCACTCCATAAACACAAGACTTGGCGCTGTACTCCGCCCAAACGCGACCTGGTGCGGTACACCGCCTAAACGCAACGTGGAGCGGTATGGAATGGAGGCGTCGAAATCTCGATCAATCACAAAAGTCCTATTTCTTTTTTGTAAAAAAAATAGGAATCTCGCAACTATCCGGAACGAGAAAAAAAATTTCCTCTCCTCACAAATCGTTCGTAGTTTACAAAGAATTGCGAAATCGCGAAAAAGATTTATGGCCACATACTGTAAATTGATATCAAAAGTTCTAATACAAAAATTTAATTTTTTCGCGATTTCGCAACTCTTTTTAGTCTCTTGGTCGTAAATCACTCTATTGAGCACATTTTGTCCACTGATTATCGTGGGACCTTTTAATTCAGAAATTGTCGCAAAATCGTGGCAGTATCAAAATACTTCGAAATTCGATTCCACCTGATCCAATTCATCAACGAATTGGCGAAGCGATTTTAATTGGCGGAATCTGTTCTCTTTCAATTGGCAAAATCGTCCCCGAAGGGAAAAATCCTCGTTCGTCGAAGAAAAAATCGATCGAACTTGAATCGCCAGAGGCGATCGGATTTGAGAATATCGCTTACAATTGTACATTTTTTACAGGATTACCTACTGCAATAATCTTTCTTTTTTTTTCTTTTTCTTTTTTTTTCGAGTTATTTTCGATATAAAAAAACGCATGCAAATTATAGCTATGCAATATTATTAACGTGGCAACGCTAATTTTCTCCACAAGCACGTCGACGCCTCCATTCGATACCGCTCCACGTCGCATTTAGGCAGGGTACAGCGTTACCCCGCGACTGGGCGGTGTACAGCGTTACCCCACGGCTGGGCGGTGTACAGCGCGGTACACCGCCTAAATGTGTCGTGGAACGATATGGAATCGAGGAGTCGACATCTAAGCTTCATTTCGATTCAAATCATCAAGAAATAATTTTTTTTAAGTTGAGTATCAGTTCTTGAGGATTTGCATCGAAATTGAAATAACAACGACCACTTTTGCTGTGTATTATTATACACGGCATTACATGATCTTCATCGTTAAATATATAATATATATACTCTTATTCTCAGGTACTTTATACACATTATCATGATTATTTTATAAGGCAGGTGCTGTCACCCATGTCCAATAAAACTGACCGAGATTATTTCTGGTCAGATTTAAAAAAATGGACTTTGGGTCAGTTAGGCTGAAGTTACATGATAATGCTAGGATTTACATCTGTCTTTTCAGTTTGTAGAACACCGACCTTTTGTCGAAATACTTTTTCAAGTACGTAGATTTCTCTTAGGATTACGTTTCCTAAGTTCAAGATCTTAAAATATATTTTACATATATGTATAACATATATTACTTCATATACTGAAAGTTTATAACATAACTTATCCTGCGCTTTCAATTTTAAGGGACATCACACAAACTTTTTTTGTGGTATATTCACTAAAATTTGATTTGCAGTTTACAACTCGGTGAATAAGTACTCGAGATTCAAAAATCTGCTGGGTGAATCTCTAAATCGACTTTCATTTTCAAGAAATTAAATTTTTTATGATTTAGAAATGTAGGATTAAAAATAAATAATGCTTCACATTTTACTATATATGTGATGTAAATATTAAAATGTGGTCGGAAAGAAAAAAAATTGGAAATCAAAAAGAGCTTAACACTGAAAAGTAAAAAAAAAATAATAATATTAGCAATTCGAATTGTTGCAATTTTATTTTTTTAGGTAAATTTTGAGAGCCATAAAGTTTCTACATGCTCAAAAAAAAGAGAATAGTTTGCAAAGCTTTTAAATTTTTTTTTTAGTTTTTGAAGTTCATAAAAATGAGATTTATCCTAGAAAAACTAAAAATATTGAAAACTGTAAAAAATTGAAAAGCTCTTAGAATTATGAATTTTTTAATCTTCTGTCTGATGAAGTTTCCATCAAAAAAATTTTAGGATAGTTTGAAAAGCTTTTAAAAATTATTTTCGTTTTTTTGAGGTTTTTAAAAATAAGATTTTGTCGAAGAAAAACGGAAAATATTACAAAAAAAGTCTTACAAGATTTTTAAAAAATTGGGCATATTATATAGAATGCGAAAAAATATTAGCGTTTTTGCAAAGCTCTGAAAATTAAATTTTTTTTAAATTTTCATTTAATTCAGAGTCTGTCTATTTTAATTGTTGAACTCCTCTTTTTTTAAGGTAAATTTTGAGTCTGATAAATTTTCTATAAAAAAAATGTACGATAGTATGAAAAGTTTTCAAAAATTATTTTCGTTTTTGAGGTTTTTAAAAATTAAATTTTGGCATATAAAAATACAAAATACTCAAATCTTACCAGATTTTTGAAAATTTGGCATACTATATACATTTAAAAAAATTAATACTAGCGATTTTTGCAAAGCTCTGAGAATTTTCAGTTTGATAAAGTTTCTATCAAAAAATTTTTTGGATAGTTTGAAAAGATTTTAGAAGTTATTTTCAATTTTGAATTTTTTGAAAATAATAAAAAGAAAAACTGAAAATATTATTACAAAATTTTCAAAAAATGGGCATATTATGTAGATAAGAAAAAAAAATTATTAGCGTTTTTCACGAAGTTCTGAGAAATATAAATTTTTAATCTTCGCTTAATTCAGGGTTTTTAGCCATTTTAATTACTAAAATCCTCTTTTTTAATGTAAATTTTCTGTCAAAAAAAAAATTTACGATAGTTTGAAAAGATTTTTAAAATTATTTTCATTTTTGAGATTTTTAAAAATAAGAAAAACTGAAAATATGAAAATATGAAAGTCTTACAAAATTTTCAAAAAATGGGCATATTAGGTAAATAATAAAAAAATAATATTAGCGTTTTTCACGAAGCTCTGAGAAATACAATTTTTTTAATCTTCGTTCAATTGAGGGTCTGGTCATTTTGAATGCTAAAATCCTTTTTTTTTAAGGTAAATTTTGAGGCTGATGAATTTTCTATCAAAAAAAATGTACGATAGTTTGAAAAGCTTTTCAAAATTATTTTCGTTTTTTATGGTTTTTAAAAATAAGATTTTGGCCTATAAAAATAAAAAATATTGAAATCTTACAAATTTTGAAAATTTGTAAGTTACGAAAAAAAAATATTATCGTTTTTTACAAAGCTCTGAAGAATACAAATTTTTAAATCTTCATTTAATTCAGGGTTTAGTCATTTTAATAACTAAAATCCTCTCTTTTTTTAAGGTAAATTTTGAGGCTGATAAATTTTCTATCAAAAAAAATTTGCGATTGTTTGAAAAGATTTTAAAAATTATTTTCATTTTTGAGGTTTTTGAAAATAAGAAAAATAAAAACCGAAAATATTAAAGTCTTACAAAATTTTCAAAAAATGTAAATAAGAAAAAAATAATATTAGCGTTTTTCACGAAGCTCTGAGAAATAAAATTTTTTTAATCTTCGCTTAATTCAGGGTCCGGTCATTTTAATTGCTAAAATCCTCTTTTTTTAAGGTAAATTTTGAGACTGATAAATTTTCAATCAAAAAAAAATGTACGATAGTTTGAAAAGATTTTTAAAATTACTTGCGTTTTTTGACGTTTTTAAAAATAAGATTTTGGCCTATTTTATTAAAAAAAATTAATATTAATAATGTCAGGCTCTTTTTGATTTCCAACATTTTTTCGATCCACCCTAAAGTGAATATCAATTTTGAATTATTTCTTATAGAAATTCTTTGGTATTGTAAAAATGATAATAAACAAAAATGCGTGAAACTTAGAGGCTTCACCCAAATCCGAAACAGATTTTTGTTTGTGCATCCCTCGTCATTCAAAAATGCACTTGAGGGTTTTTTTAAGTGTCTACATTAAACTTAAATTCTCTTTCCATTAATCGTGAATTGTTAGTTCACACAGGCAAATGAAAACCTTAAAACAAGTCGATTCCGAAATTTCAGAATTTACTCGTTTAAAAAAAAAATATATATGTATAAAAAAAAAACAATATTTTACAACAACATGCACGATTTGCTCTTCGCACTATATTCTCTTAATAAATTATGCAGCATGAAATCTCCATTGCGCCTTTCTACAAAAATCACCAATTTATTGTAAAAGTTAATAAACAATTATAAAAAAAATGTTTTTTATATCAGAAAACTTTTGCTTATAAAAAAAATGCAAGTACGCAATGGAGTTTGCAGCAATGATTAGCGCAGACTATGAAAAATTCAGACTTATAAGAAGCGTCGAGTTTAAAAAGCGACCGCTTTTGAGAAAAAAAAATTGTTATTTGCTAATCATTGTGCCTTAAACTTAATATAGTACAAAGTGCACGCTTACACGGTAAACGTCTGAGAGGAAAAAATCTCCCGGAACATCTAATCAGATATTTAAGACCTATTCTGGTGAGCGTTGAAAATAAAAAGTGGATTCTGTAGAAATGGAGTCTCTTTCTGATATGACTAGTTAAATTATTTTTGAACACATTTCGTTATGATTCGGTGATTGTCATTGACATTCTGTACCTTCGGATGTCAAAAATATTCGTCGCTTTTGATTTTTTTTCCTGCGCAACTTTTATACCGTCCTGCGCAACTCTTCTACCGTCCTGCGCAACTCTTATACCGTCCTGCGCAACACTTCTACCATCCTGCGCGACTCTTCTACCGTCCTGCGCAACACTTCTACCGTCCTGCGCAACTCTTATACCGTCCTGCGCAACTCTTCTACCGTCCTGCGCGACTCTTCTACCGTCCTGCGCAACTTTTCTGCCCTCGAAAAAAATCTAGCTTCACTATCTTTATTTTTTAGTATCAATTTTGCCATCACGGAAGACGCGATTAATTGAAAAAAGTGCTCCCGTAGAAAAGTATAATTTTGATCATCCAAAGGTAAATAAAAAAAAATAACCAAAGATGGATCTCTACGGATATTGAAAAAAAAACATCTTAAAATCCGGTGAGCAAAAAAGCGGAAAAGTTTTCAAGCTGACACACGTGGTTATTGAGACAAGATATTTAGTAACTAGATTATGTTACAAGCGTCCATTAAGTACGTAAGGCTTTTTTTTTTGGGGGGGGGGGTGGGGGGCGAAACTATTTCTTACATAAATTTCCTCCTAATTATTTTTTTTTCTAAATATGAAATTCTGCGGAATCACTTGAAATCTTTGGAATTCTTTGAAATTCCGTGAATTTTTTCGAAAATTTTGTAAATCCCTTCAAATTTTTTTAAGCGATGTAGATATTTCTTGAAATCCCTTTGAAACGATTGGGCTCCCTGGAAATTCCTTGAAATTCTTTAAAAACAGCGGAATCCCTCAAATAATACCAAAAAAAATTCTTTGAGATTCTGTTAAAATCCTTGAAATTCCGTGAATTATTTAGAAATATTACGAGATCCCTTGAAGTCTTTAAAATTCATTGAAATCTTTCAAGAGATTCGCAAGTGTTCCCATGGATTTGAAAGATTTTAATTAAATTTTTCAATTCAAATTAAAAGGTATTTCAAGAGTTTTGAAAAGATTCCCACTGATTTGAAATACCTTAAAATAATTTTAAATCCAGTAAAATCTGTTAAAAATCATTAAAAATTCCTTGAATCCCCTTAAAATTCTTTATAATAGATTGAAATCCTTTCAAATTATTTTAAATCTTTTGAAATATTATGAAATCATTTCAAATTTTTTAGAATGCATTTTAATCCACTTAAAAACGTTGAAATTTCTTTAAATTTCTTTTAAAAAAAAGTTTAAATCGTGAAAATTCATTGAACTCTTTCAAGGTATTCGGAAATATTCTCACGGATTTTAAATATTTCAATTAAATATTAAATTAAAAGGTATTTCAAGGGATTCGCAAAGATTCCCACGGATTTTAAATACCTTCAAATAATTTCAAATCCAGTAAAATCTGTTAAAAGTCGTTAAAAATTCCTTGAAATCCCTTAAGATTCTTTATAATATATTGAAATCCTTTCAAATTATTTAAAATCTTTTAAAATATTATGAAATCATTTCAAATTTTTTGGAATGCATTTTAATCTACTTAAATACGTTGAAATTTTTTTTAATTTCTTTTAAAAAAAAGGTTAAAATCGTGAAAATTCATTGAACTCTTTCAAGATATTCGGAAATATTACCAAGGATTTTAAAGATTTCAATTTCAATTATATATTAAATTAAAAGGTATTTCAAGGGATTCGCAAAGATTCCCACGGATTTTAAATACCTTAAAATATTTTGAAGTCCATTAAAATCTTTTACAAATCATTAAAAATTCCTCGAAATCCCTTAAAATCCTTTATAATATTTAGAAATGCTTTAAAATTATATTAAATCTTTTGAAATCTTTTAAAATCCAAATTAAAAAGTGTTTCAAGAGTTTTGAAAAAATTCCCACTGATTTGAAATACCTTAAAATAATTTTAAATCCTTTAAAAATCATTAAAAATTCCTTGAAATCCTTTATAATATTTTGAAATCCTTTGAAATTATTTAAAATCTTTTAAAATATGATGAAATCCTTTCAAATTTTTTAAATCCGTTTTAATCCATTCAAATACGTTGAAATTTCTTAAAATATCTTTAAAAAAAAGGTTAAAATCATGAAATATTCGGAAATATTCCCAAGGATTTTAAAGATTTCAATTTTCAATTTCAATTAAATATTAAATTAAAAGGTATTTCAAGGGATTCGCAAAGATTCCCACGGATTTTAAATACCTTCAAATATTTTTAAATCCCTTCAAATATTTTTAAATACATTAAAATCTTTAAAAAGTCATTAAATATTCCCCGTAATCCCATAAAATCCTTTATAATATTCTGAAATTTTTTGAAATTGAGTTAAATCATCAAAACCCTTTTAAATCTCTTAAAATTTGCTAAAATCTTTATAAATATTTTTTAATCTCGTGAAATCCTTTAAAATCTTATGAAATCTGGTGAAATCATCAAAACCCTTTTAAATCTCTTAAATTTGCTAAAATCTTTATAAATATTTTTTAATCTCGTGAAATCCTTTAAAATCTTATAAAATCCCTTCAAATTTTCGAAATCCTACTAAAATCCCTTAAATTAAAATTTTATTTATTAAATTAGCAAAAATTTCAAATCCGTAAAAATCCCTTAAAAATCTCTAAAAATCGTTTAAAATCCTTGAAATTCCTTGAATTATTTAGAAATATTATGAGATTTCTTTCAATCGTTGAAATATGTTTAAAATTCATTAAAATTTTCCAAAAACTGTGGGAATCTTTTCGAATCTCTTTAAATACCTTAAAATATTTTAAAACCTATTTAAATCTTTCAAAAGTCATTAAAAGTGCCTGGAAAAATCCCTTAAAATCCTTTATAAAATTCGGAAATTCTTTGAAATTATGTTGTATTTTTTGAAATCTTACGAAATCCTCTAAAATCCGTGAATATACTTTGAAATTTTTTGAAATCTATCAAAATTCGTTAAAGTCCTTTGAAAACTTTGCGAATATTTTGAAATCCCGTGAATTCCTTTAAAATCTTGTAAAAAATTCCTCATATTCATCAAAATTTGTGAAAATACTTCATTATCTCTTGAATTAAAATCCCGTGACTTTTTATGAAATATTTCGAAATCTCTCAAAATCCCTTGAAGTTTATTAAAATCCTCTGAAATCCTTAAAAATCTTTTTCAATCCGCTAACATCGTGCTTAATTCTTTAAAATTCTTAAAAATCCGTGAAAATTCTTCGGTATCGCTTAAAATCCCTAAAATCTCTTGAAATCTGATTAAACTTCCTGAAGTTCCTTAAAAACTTGTGAAATCCCTTGAAAAATTGAGATTCTCTCTGAAATTGTACTAGGTAATTTCACGGAAAAAAATTAGAACTGACTCAAGAAAATTTATCTCCTCAAAAAAATGTACTTAAATTAAGAAAATGAAGTTTCCTCAATCTAGTACATTTTCTTGAGACAATAAATATTTTCTTAAGTCAAGAAAATTCTTTTTTCGTATTCAAACTCTTGAAAACTTTCAAAAAAAAACTTGAAAATTCTGAAACCTCTCGTAATCCTTTGGGATCGTTTGAAATACCTTAAAATCTCATGAAATCCCTGAAAAGCTCTAAAATTTCAAAAATAATCCTTACGTAATTAATGGACGTTCCCTTACGAAAATTATGAAAAGGGTTTTTATCTATCAAAATTCGCATGCATACTCTGAAAAAATAGTATATCTTCGCAGGTAGTTTCTATCAAATTATTATCTGCTCTTTGATTATCGGTAGTTCCCTCCTCTATTTACACCCGAATCTAATCGTAAACTTAGTTACTGTCTGAATAAAAAGCGACCCTAATATTGTCACTCATAGAGTGTATCAATTTGTTACTCGGCGAAAAAGCCTCTAATTTTCCAGATTTATCAGATTCTCTGACTTTTTTTAGGTGAACTTCCAATCCTCGAGGGAATAATCAGGCTCATGGAAGTGTAAATATCAGGGAAGTTCACCTCGAGAGCTGAAATGCAAATTTCTGGTATAAAAAATACTTTGCATTACAACGGAACGATACGTGCGAGTATCGTTTTGATCTGCGATCTATTCCTATCTACTCCGAAGCGTTCGATTTATGGATTCAATTATTTTAAAACGCTCATAAATTCCTCGAAAATTTCCTAATCTATACGTACCTTTTGATTCGTGTACGAAATTGAATATACGCGGTTACGACTTCCGCTCTGGCGCCTCCAAGGCACATAATTCAGTTCTGTGAATGAATTCTATGAATGGATTTTATGAATCGATTCTAGCAATCGATTTTCAACTCATATTCTCAGGGACATTGACAGAAACAAACCACGTTTATAGAAAAAAAAGCAGCGAGTGCAAAGTCATTAGCGAGTGCAAAGTCATTAGCGAGTGCAAAGTCATTAGCGAGTGCAAAGTCATTAGCGAGTGCAAAGTCGTTACGAAAAATCGTAGATTGAAATCGAAGACTATTTTCTTCTGCTTGTCCATTCTTGAAGAAGATGAACGTGGTCGAATCTGACAAGGACTCAGTTCTGTGAATGAATTTTATGAATCGATTTTATCAGTCGATTGTCAACTCGTATTCTCAGGGGCATTGACAGAAACAAACCACGTTTATACAAAAAAATAGCAGCGAGTGCAAAGTCATTAGGGGCCGTACTTAAATTACGTATCGAATTATAGGCCCTCTCTGA
>CAKNYM010050953.1:47304-57956 GCA_932195095.1 Andricus curvator
AATTTTTTACCAAAATAGTTGAATTTTCAATCCAAAAAGACGAATTTTCAACAAAAAAGTTAATTTTCAACTCAAAAAGAACAATTTTACAAAAAGAGAATGACTTTTTATAAAAATTCTTAAATTGCTAACAAAATAATTACATTTTTCACCATATGGTTTAATTTTCAATATAAAAAGATGAGTTTTGAACCAAGAAAATTAAATTTCTAACAAAAAAGATAAAATTTCAACATAAAAAGTTGAATTTTCAACAAGACAATTGAATTTTCAACCAAAACAAATGACTTTTTAACAAAATGGTTTTTTCCAACCAAATAGTAGAATTTTTTACAAAAATAGTTGAATTTTCAATCCAAAAAGACGAATTTAAAAAAAAAAAGTTAATTTTCAACTCAGAAAGAACAATTTTAAACAAAAAGAATGACTTTTTATCAAAATTCTTGAGTTTCTAACAAAATAATTCGATTTTAACCATATGGTTTGATTTTCAACATGAAAGATGAATTCTGAAACAAGAGAATAATTTTCTACCGAAAAAGAGAAAATTTCAACAAGAAAGTGGAATTTTTATCAAAAATGTTGAACTTTCTACAAAACAGTTGAATTTTCAAATCGAAAATATGAATTTTCAACGGAAAAATTTATTTTCAACCAAATAGTTGAATTTTTAACCAAAATAGATAAATTTCCAATCCAAAAAGTCGAATATCCAACAAGACAATTGAATTTTCAACCAAAACTAATGACTTTTTGACAAAATCGTTTTTCCCCACCTAATACAATTTTTTACTAAAATAGTTGCATTTTCAATTTAAAAAAAAAACTAATTTACAAGACAACTGAATTTTCAACCAAAATTAATGACCTTTTAATAAAAAATTTTTTCTTCAACCTAAAAGTAGAATTTTTTACCAAAAAAGTTAAATCCAAAAAATCCAAAAAGACGAATTTCCAACAAGACAATTGTATTTTCAAACAAAATTAATGACTTTTCAACAAAATGGTTTTTTCCAACCAAATAACAGAATTTTTTACCAAAATAGTTGAATTTTCAATCCAAAAAGACGAATTTTCAACAAAAAAGTTAATTTTCAACTCAGAAAGAACAATTTTAAACAAAAAGAATGGCTTTTTATCAAAATTCTTGAATTTTTAACAAAATAATTAAATTGTTAACCATATGGTTTGTTTTTCAATATAAAAAAATGAGTTTTAACCAAGAAGATTAATTTTCTAACGAAAAAGAGAAATTTTCAACGAAAAAGTTGAATTTTTATCCAAAATGTTGAATTTTCTCCAAAACAGATCAATTTACAAACCGAAAATATGAGTTCTCAACAAAAAAGTTCATTTTTAGACAAATAGTTGAATTTTTTTACGAAAATAGTTAATGTTTTAACATAAAAAGACGAATTTTCAACAAAAAAGTTAATTTTCAACTCAAAAAGAGCAATTTTTAAAAAAGAGAATGATTTTTTATCATAATTCTTGAATTTCTAACAAAATAATTAAATTTTTAACCATGTAGTTTGATTTTCAATATAAAAATATGAGTTTTGAACCAAGAAGTTTAATTTTCAAACCGAAAATATGAGTTCTTAACAGAAAAGTTCATTTTCAAACAAACAGATGAATTTTTATGTGAAATGTTAAATTTTCTACAAAACAGCTGAATTTTTTAAACTAAATAGACAAATTTCCAATAAAAAAGACGAATTTCCAACAAGAGAATTGAATTTTCAACCAAAATTAATGACTTTTGAACAAAATTGTTTTGTTTTTCAACCAAAGAGAATTTTTTACCAAAATAGTTGAATTTTCAATCCAAAAAGACGAATTTCCAACAAGACAATTGAATTTTCAACTCAAAAAGACGAATTTCCAAGAAAACAGGTGAATTTTCAACCAAAAAGAATGACTTTTTAACCAAATTGTTGAATTTTGAACAACGTAATAAAATTTGCAGTCAAATAATATAAAATTTAACCCCAAGATGAATTCTTTACAAAAAAAAAAAAAATTATAGGCTTTGCTTAATCTACTTTCGTTAAAGTACCATATTTATTTAATCAACAGAATTTACATGGGAGAGGGGTTTGAAAATTTCAGAAAAACGTCTTACGCAATTTGAGGATGACCCTAAACTTGAACTTCAGTTTATCCAAAATTCCCGAACTCTTTCAGATTTTCCCTGATGTTCCCTGAACAGTCTTAAATTCCCTGACTTTCCCAAATTCCCTGAAATAAGACTTGATCTAATTTAAAAGAAAAAATTTCGAATTGTTTGCGCGATGTCTCATCTTTTAAGTCGAAAACTCGAGGCGTTGAAGGGAAAAGAAGAGCGGAACGAATTGATGGACGTAAAAGCAGGAGCAGAGTTTTTACAACTTTTTTTTTTACGACGCAATATAGGAGAGGTTTCGCGCCCAGCCGAACTAAACCTATTACCACTGCCACAAGAAGCCAGTGATTAAACGTAACTATAAAAAAAAAACATCCTTAAAACAAAGTTAAATGAGGTGGCCAGTGATAATGGCGCTTGAGAATAATTGGTAGCGACCCTAGGATCGCAGTTGTCACTGTAATGAAAAATTCTCCTCGAGAAAAAGAGTCTTATTTATCTTTTCTTGGATAAAATAATTAGAAAATCGAGGAAAAATCTTTGAAAATATGCTTAGATCAGGGTCTAAAATTTTCTGTAGTCCACAGGGCTCGGAACTGCTCAAGCTTAAAAAAATATTAAAATAGGAACCATACTTCTTAAAAAAATCAACCGTAAAGTAACAATTATTTAGCAAAAAAGTAACCAAAAAGAAAGATTTTTTACCAAAAAAGACGAAGTTAAAAAAATTATGAATCTTCAACAAAAAAATGTATGTTTAAGAAAGTAGTTCAACTTTGAACAAAACTAGAGCCTCATACGCGCTCTCCGCGCGCGACCAACTTATTCACATGTATTCATTTTTTTTAGAAATTAATTTCAATGAAATACCATAAAATTCATTTTTACTTCAATAATTTTGATTTGTACACGGCTTCGCATGGATACCGTCTCACGATGCAGAATAAATAATTCCGTAAAAAATTGAGCCTATTCGTTGAAAAATAGCCAGACTCTAAATTTTGTAATCGAAATTGTTTAAATAATTAATAATTCTTGTAAATTTACAAAACATAGTAAAGAGTCAACGGAAAGATAATCTTAGTTGACTCCGCAAACAAATTGTTCTGAATGTGTTCCTGAAAATTGTTTAAATAATTAATAATTATTGTAAATTTTCAAAGTATCATAGGAAAGAGGTATTTGAAAAACATTCTTTATTGAGTCCGTAAACAAATTGAGCCTATTCTTTAAAAAATAGCCAAACTCTTGAATTGTTTATCAAGATTGTTTAAATAATTATTCATTCTTTGAAATTTGCAGAGCATTATAGCAAAAAATCACTGCAAGGATATTATTACTTAATTCTATAAAAAATGGAGCCTATTCGTCAAAAAATAGCCAAACTCTCAGTTTTTAAATTAAAATTGTTTAAATAATTGAAAATTATTGTAAGTTTAGAAAGCAACACAGATAACAGTCATCGAAAAGATATTCTTAGTTGAATTTGTAAACAAATTGAGCCTATTTGTTGAAAAACAGCCAAACTCTGAATATGTGTATGAAAATTGTTAAAATAATTAACTATTATTGTAAATTTGCAAAGTAACATAAGAAAGACTTATTTTTAATACATTCTTTTTGGTTCTGTAAACCAATTGAGCCAATTCGTTAAAAATAATGATATTACAAATAATAATTCTTGTAAATTTACAAAGCAGCATATAAAATAGTCAGCGAAAAGACATTCCTAGTTGACTCCGTAAACAAATTCTGCCTATTCCTTGAAAAATAGACCAACTCTGAATATTTTTAGAAAAATTGTTAAAATAATTAATAATTATTGTATATTTGCAAAGTATCGTAAAAAAGATTTATTGGGAATACATTGTTTCTTGATTCCCTAAACTAATTGTTCCTATTCGTTGAAAAATGACCGGGCGCTTAATTTGTTTATGAAAATTCTTTAAATAATTAATAATTCTTGAAAATTTACAAATCATTATAGAAAAAAGTAATCTGAAAGATATTCTTACTTAATTCTGTAAAAAAATTGAGCCTATTCGTTGAGAAATAGCCAAACTCTTAATTTTTTAATCAAAATTGTTTAAATAATTAATAATTCTTGTAAATTTATAAAGCAACATAGAAAAGAGTAATCGGAAAGATATTGTTAGTTGACTCCGTAAACAAATTGTGCCTATTCCTTGAAAAATACCCAAACTCTGAATATGTTTATGAAGACTGTTTAAATAATTAATAATTATTGTAACTGTGCAAAGTATCGTAGAAAAGAGTTATTGGCAATACATCATTGGTGATTCCGTAAACAAATTGGGCTTATTCGATGGAAAGTGGCCAAACTCCTAATTTGTTGAAATAATTGATAATTCTTGTAAGTTTGCAAAGCTTCATAGAAAAGAGTCATCGGAAGGATATTCTTAGTGAATTCTGTAAAAGAAATTTACCGTATTCGTTGAAAAATAGCCAAACTCTTTGTTTATGCAAATTGTTTCAATTATTAATAATTATTGTAAATTTACGATGCAACATAGAAAAGTTTCATCAGAAAGACATTCGTAGTTGACTTTGTAAACAAACTGTACCTATTCCTTGAAAAATAGCCAAACTCTAAATATGTTTATGAAAATTGTTAAAATAATTAATAATTATTATATATTTGCAAGCTATCGTAGAAACGAATTATTGGAAATACATTCTTTCTTGATACCCTAAACTAATTTATCCTATTCATTGAAAAAAGGCCAAGGTCCTTCTGAAAGTTAAACAAAAATGTAAAGTTGGTTTTTAAATAAAAAAATTAACAAAATTTATTATAAAAAATCCAAACACAATTAAAAAATAAATGGTACTCAAAATTTCGAATGTTTCAAACATTTTGAAATATAAATGAACTATGACTAAAACGTTAAATCGAAAATGAATCTTTCAAAATACGAATAAAATATTTAAAATGTTAATTAAAAGCCTTATTTTTAAAAAATGCGTGAAAGGAATCGTATATATACCGAAGTATAAATGCATATACTTCCACTAAACTTCTTATGAAAACAAACATCTCGAGTTCAAATAAACACAGATCACCCATCGTCGATGAGATCGCCTTACGGTTAACTAAGTAACGGTAACGGTAACTAAACGACGAATACCAACTTTCAAAGATAGGATATTTCAATTTTTAACCAAAGTGATGAATTTTCAACTGAAAAATGATGAATCTTCAACTGAAATAGTTAAATTTTCAACCCAAAGATTAATTTTTAAACAAGAAGATTAATTTTCATCTAAAAAGGATAATTTTTTACCAAAAATTGAATAGTTGATATTCTAGTTCAAAAAATTAATTTTTAAACCAAAAAGATGAATTTTTAACTACGATGAATCTTGAACAAACAAAAAAAATAAATTTTTAGCAAAAGAGTTTAACTTTCAACCAAAAAATTTTATTTCCAACCTAAAAGATGAATTTTCAAGTAAAATGATAAATATTTAACTGGAATACTTGTAATTTCAACCAAAAAGACAAAAAAAAATTCAATTTTTCAACAAAATACATGAATTTTTAACTAAATAGTTGAATTTTTAATTGAAAAACAAAAATTTCAACCAAATAGTTGAATTTTGAACTAAAAAAATGATCATTTTCAACCGAAAATGGAATAGCAACATTTTTAGTAAAAAGAATTAATTTTAAACCAAACATAAGAGTTTTCAACTAAAACAATGAATCTTCAACTGAAATAGTTAAATTTTCAAACAAAAAAATTAATTTGTACTAAAAAAAGATAAATTGTCAACTAAAATGGAAATAATAAAATTTCGAGTTAAAAAAATTACTTTCAGCAAAAAAAAAAAACTAAGTTTCACAAAAAAAACCTAACTTTCAAAAAAATAGTTACATAAAAAACAAAGTGATGAACTTTCAAAGGAAATTGTAAATATTTAACTGGAATAGTTGCATTTTAAACAAAAAATATGAATTTTTAACCGAAATAGTGAATTTTTGAACCAGAAGATTAATTTTCAACCAAGAAGATTAATTTCTACCAAAAAGACGAATTTTCAACTAAAAAAAGATAGATTTTCAACCAAAAATTAAAAAATTTTTAGTACAAAAATTAATGTTCAACCAAAGAGATGAATTTATAACTAAAATTATGGAACACTCGACTGGAATAATAGTTACATTTTCAGCTAAAAAAAAAATAATTTTCCACCGAAAACCATGCAAAGAAAAAACAAGTTTTCAACGAAACAGCTCATTTTTCAACCAAAGAAATTAATTTTTAATTAAAACGACTAATCTTCAAAAAAAAAAACATTGTAACAAAAGAGTTTAACTTTCAACCAAGTAACTTTATTTATTATGAATCTTCAACAAAAAAATGTATGTTTAAGAAAGTAGTTCAATTTTTAGCAAAATGATTGTTTTTTCTGACTAAAAAAGATAAATTTTTAACGAAAAATGTAATAGTTGATAAATAACCAAAAAAGATTTTAATTTAATTTAAAAAACAGAATTTATTTTAAAAAGACGATTTTTCAACAAAATAGGTTATTTTTCAACCAAATTCTTGAGTTTTTAAGCCAAAAAGACCAATTTTTACAAAACAGTTGAATTTTCAACCAGTAAATATGGATTTAACTTTAAACCTAATTTTTAACTTTAATTTAAAGATTAAACTTAAATAATTCAATTTCAAGTTAACAAATTTATTGTTTAACCAAACAGATGGATTTTCAACTAAAACTATAGAATTTTCAATTGGAATAAGTTAAATTTCCAGTTCAAAGAATTACTTTCAAGAAAAAAAAACTAACTTTCAACAAAATAGTTACATTTTCAAACAAAGTGATGAATTTTCAAATACAATTGTGAATATTTACCTGTAATAGTTGAATTTTTGACCAAAAAGATGAATTTTCAAACACAGAACTTATTTTTTTAAATATTTTTATTATTTTTATTATATAATAATATTTTATTTTATTCATTAAAAATTTATTTTTTGTTATTTATAGATTTTTATTAATTTTATTCAATTTTATTAACTATTTGAATTATAAGATTAATATTAATATCATTAATTAAATTAAATTTTGTAAAATTATATATTTATAATATTATTATTATATTAATTATATTCATTTAAACTTAAAATTTTATATAAAAATATTATTATTAAATTATTATTAAAAATTATTTTATTATTATTAGCAAATCTATTAAAATATAAAAATAAAATTAAAAATCCTCCTACAATAATTAAAAATATTATTGAAAAAGATTTAAATTTTAATTTAAAAACTAGCAAGTTTAGCTAAATTGCGATTTTTATCAGGATTCATAATAATTCAATTGATAGCCCTTTATACATTTTACATACGAAATAATTATTATTTTATTGTTTTTCCCTCATTTTCCCGGCTCTAAAGTGCCAAATTTACTAACAACATTTGAATTTTTACATTTTTCACAAGTTTTTAAATAATACGATTAATGAATTAATTAATTTCGTTATTTCGGGCAAAATATGTAACCAAAAGTAACCTGTTCATAAAATAAGTAACCTTTTAGTAACCGCGGATCAAAAAAGTAACTAAGTTACTAAAAAGTAACCCGTTCCGCGCCCTGAGTCCAAAATCAAAAAGTAGGTGCAATAGAAAATTATCTTTATTTTATAAGCGAAATTTCCAGATTTTTAACCCAATATTTTGAAGGTATTAAAAATCAATTTGAATGTTTATTTAAAATATTATTTGTTGTCTATAAATTATAAAAAAACTTTTATTCATTTATCGCAAGCTTGAGAGTAGTTGAATAGGATACTATATAGAATACTATTACATTTTTGGTTAAAAATTCATCTTTTTGGTTAAAATTTTTATTATTAGTTCAAAATTGAATTATTTTGTTGAAAATTCAACTATTTGGTTGATTTTTTATCTTTCTTGACTGGAAAATCTTTTTTGGTTGGAAATGCAACTTTTTTGTTAAAAAATTTTCTTTTGTTAGAAGTGTTTTTTTTTTGGTTGAAAATTATTTTTTTGTTCTTGAACTGAAAATGTTACTATTATTCCTGTTGAATATTCCATAATTTTAATTACATATTTATCTCTTCCGTTGAACATTTTTTAGTAAAAATTAATTTTCTTTGGTTGAAAATTCAACTATTCCAGTTGAAGATTCATCATTTTAGTTGAAAATTCATCAGTCGGGTTGAAAATTAATTTTTTAAACTAAAAATGTAACTATTCCATTTTCTGTTGAAAATTCTTTTTTTTTTTCAGTTCAAAATTCAACTATTTGGTTGTATATTTGTCCTTTTTAATTGAAAAGTCAAGCATTTCTATTTTTGGTTGAAAATCTATCTTTTTTCGTTGAAAATTCATCTCTTTTTGTAGAAATTAATCTTCTTTGTTGAAAATGCATCTTTCTGGCTTAAAATTCCACTGTTCCAGTTAAAGATTTACAATTTTAGTTGAAAGTGCATCACTTTGTTCGAAAATGTAAGTATTTTTTGTTGGAAAATAATTTTTTTCAATTGAAAATTTAACTTATTCCCGTAGAAAATTTAACTATTTTGCTGAAAATCCTTTTTTTAGGGGATTTCCGAGAAAAAATATAATTCTGACCTGCAACAGAGAATTTTTCAGAAGAAATAAAATTCTGAATTAGGGCATGGAAATTTCAAAACGAAGTTTTCATTTTCCTAGACCGGGAGAATAGCAAAGTGATCTAGAGAAATCCGTAAAATACTGGGAATTTAAAAAAAAAACTGACCAGAAAACAGTCTACAATTTTTATTTTTAATTCAAAAGTTGTAAATTCAATAATTTCAGATTAAAACTTTATAAATTAAATAAAAGCGATTCTTCTGCAATATCTGAGAACCACTGAGATGGGGTCAGCTGTTGAAATGAATTATAGCTTTTCATAAGCATCCCCGCCTTTTCTCACCCTCCTTTTTGCAGCACAATATGTTCAAAGAATTCTGAATTCTGGGGAATAGTGCAATTGCGAGACGTATTATTTCTTCTTAATTTGTCCTAAATTGCCCTTAGAGCTCATAAATTAAAAAATGAATGCCTACCTTCCACATTCATGAAAATATCAGGCATTAAAGCCTTCAAACAGGTTAAAAACACTATAAAAACAGGGTATATAAGGAAATTTTTCACGGAAAACGGGGAATTAATTCGTTTAAATTAAATTAATATGGGTACTATATAAATTTAATTTCAAACGCTTTAAACTCTAACATTTCAAGTAAAAATGTTGCATTTTTAACAAAATAGATGAATTCTTAACCAAATAGTTAAATTTTTGATCTAAAAGTTAATTTTCAACCAAAAAGATTAATTTTCTAATAAAGAAGACGAATTTTTAACAAAATACATAAATTTGTAGCCAAATAGTTGAATTCTCAACTCGAAAAGATCAATTTTCAACCAAAAAAATATAACAGTAGACTTTTAAATTAAAAAGAATTAATTAAAAATCAAAGAAATCTAGAATTAAATTTAAAAAATTTTCAACGAAAAAGTAGTAAGTAACAAAATACAGTTGAATTTTTAACCCGAAAAGTTGAATTTTCGAGAATAAAGTTCATTTTCAGTCAAGTGAGATGAATTTGCAATCCAAAAGAATGAATTTTTAACAAAATAGTTAAATTTTCAATTAAAGAGATGAATTCTCAAGGAAAAATGTAATATTTGATATTTCAACAAAAAAAGATTTTAAATAAACAACAGTTGAAATTAAACCAAAAAAAACTTATTTTTAGCAAAATACGTGAATTTTCAACTAAAAAAGATCAATTTCCAATTAAAAAGGTGAATTTTAAACTAAAATTATGAATCTTCAACCAAAAAAATAAATTTTTAAAAACATGTTCAACTTTTAACCAAGTAGTTTAATTTTTTAACCATTAATATTGATTTTCTGAAAAGAAAAATTTCAACTAAAAAGATAAATTATCAACCGAATAGTTGAATATTCGATTAAAAAAGATAAATTCTCAGCCAAATAATCTAATTTTCAACCAAAAACGATGAATTTCAACAAAAAATGGAATAGTTATATTTTAAGTTCAAAAAATTAATTTTCAAAAACAAAAAATGAAGTTTCACGAAAGGACTTAAAGTTTCAACCAAAGAGATGCATTTTCAAGTAAAATATGAATTTCCAACTAGAATAGTTGAATTTGTTGTTCAACAAATTAATTTTCAAACAGAAAAACAAATTTTGGAAAAAATAGTTAAATTTTCAACCAAAGAGATTAATTTTCAACTAAAATCATGAATCTTAAAAAAAAATTTTTTAACAAATTCTTGAATGTTCAACTGAAAAAGATCAATTTTCAGCCAAATAATTAAACTTACAACTAAAAAATAATAATTTCAACCAAGCATGGAATAGATAATTATTTTCATCTGAAAAAGTTAATTTTCAACAACAACAGAATCGAATTTTCAACAAAATAGTTAAATTTTCAACCAAAGAAATAAATTTTCAACTAAAATA
>CAKNYM010050953.1:57966-76468 GCA_932195095.1 Andricus curvator
AACCAAAAAAACAAATTTTCAACAAAATAATGAATTTTCAAGTAGAACAGTTAAATTTATAGTTAAGCAAATTAATTTTCAACCAGAGAAACGAATTTTCAAGAAAATAGTAAAATTTTCAACCAAAAACGATGAATTTCAACAAAAAATGGAATAGTTATATTTTCAGTTCAAAAAATTAATTTTCAACAACAAAAAATGAAATTTCACGAAAGGACTTAAAGTTTCAACCAAAGAGATGCATTTTCAAGTAAAATATGAATTTCCAACTAGAATAGTTGAATTTGTTGTTCAACAAATTAATTTTCAAACAAAAAAATAAATTTTCGACAAAATAGTTAAATTTTCAACCGAAGAGATTAATTTTCAACTAAAATCATGAATCTTAAAAAAAAAATGTTAACAAATTCTTGAATGTTCAACTAAAAAAGATCAATTTTCAGCCAAATAATTAAATTTGCAACTAAAAAATATTAATTTCAACCAAGCATGGAATAGATAATTATTTTCATCTGAAAAAGTTAATTTTCAACAACAGAATCGAATTTTCAAGAAAATAGTTAAATTTTCAACCAAAGAAATAAATTTTCAACTAAAATAATGAATTTTTATTAAAATAGTTAAACTTAGAGCTGAACAAATTATTTTTAACCAGAAAAACGAATTTTCAACAGAATTGTGAAATTTTCACCCCAAAAAAATGAGTTTTCAACAAAATATTGAAATTTTTATCCAAAGATATGAATTTTCAACTAAAATAATGAATTTTTAACTAGAATAGTTAAATTTACAGTTAAAGAAATTATTTTTCAACCAAAAAAACAAATTTTCAACAAAATAATGAATTTTCAAGTAGAATAGTTAAATTTATAGTTAAGCAAATTAATTTTCAACCCGAGAAACGAATTTTCAAGAAAATAGTGAAATTTTCAACCTAAGAGTTGAATTTTCAACTAAAATCATGAATCTACAACCAAAAAATTAATTTTTAACACAGTTCTTCGACTTTTAACCATGGAGTTTAAGTTACAATTAAAAACGATGAATTCTCAAAAAAAAATATAATAGCTTATATTTTAAACAAAAAATATTCTAATTTTAAATAAAAATAGTTGATTTCCACCTAAGAAGAGGAATTTTAATTCAAGTAGTTTAATATTTAACAAAAACAGATTCGTTTTTAACCAGAAAGGGAATAGTATAATTTTTCAGATTAAAAAAATTAATTTTCAAACAAAAAAAAACAACTAATTTTTAAGAAAATAATTAAATTTTCAATAAAAGAGTTGAATCTTCAGGCAAGAATGATTTTTTAGCCTAGAATTAAACAAAAATTTAACCAAATAGTTGAATTTTCAACCCAATAGGACAAATTTTCTACACAACAAATTCATTGAAAAAAAGTTACATTTTTTTCATTTCTGAACATTTTATACAAAAGAGTTGAATTTTTATCAAAAACAGATTAGTTTTTAACCCCAAAAATTAAGTAGTTTAATTTTTCAGTTAAAAGAATTAATTTTGGAAGAGAAAATTTGTAAATAATTTGAAATAACAAAATAGTTTAATTTTTAACTTAACAACAAAATACAGTTAAATACAAATAGCTAATTTTTATCTTGTATTTTCTTATAGAAAAGTAAAAAAAATAACAATAAAGTATAAGATTCTATTTATTTATAGATTCCTGTAAAAATAATTTTTGTTTTCTGTACTTTTTTGTAAAAATTTTTTCACCAGGGGAATTTGAAGAAATGGATATAAATAATTAAGAATCATGCACTGTCGACGCCAATCGGGACCTGCAGGAGCACTTGTTCATTCACTGCTAACTTCTTATATTCAAATGAGAAGACGCGTTATAGGGGAAGCATTATTATTTGCCGGCTCCCTATCCCCACTTGAAATAGATGCCTTCATTCTTAAGTTCTCATTTCAACGTTATGCAAATTAAACGAGTGGCACGACTGCGGTTCTTAATTTTTCATAAACGGCCTGACAATCGTTCAAAAATTCTCTTCAACGACACTCAATACACAATTTTTTTCCTTCAACAGGGGTCCAGCGATTTTAGGAACGAAATTCAAGGTCTTTTCCAGGATTTCCAGGTCAAGAAGTCAAGTTTTTTCAGGTCTTCCCGGTTTTTCCCCGTCAAGTTTTTCAATTTTCCCGGTCAACTAAAAGTAACATATTCATATTTGACGCAAAAGGGAAACATTTATTATAATTCACGAAGTTCATTCTAAGCATATTTTAACACAACAGAGGAAAGCATTGCAAAATTAATTAATTTTTAATAAAATACTTAAATTTTCCAATAAAAAAAATCAACTTTTTACAAAAAATTGAATAGTTAAACTTTCAGTTGAAAAAAAATTCAACAAAAAAACGGATTTTCAACAAAATAGTTAAATTTTCAACTAAAGTGATGAATTTTCAACAAAAAATGATGAATCTTCAACTGAAATAGTTAAATTTTCAACCAAAAAGATTAATTTTTAAACAAGAAGATTCATTTTCAAATGAAAAGATTAATTTTTTAACAAAAAAATACATGAATTTTTAACGAAATAGTTGAATTTTTCATTAAAGAAGTCAAATTTTCAACCAAAGAGTTAAATTTTAAACTAAAAACTTAATAATTTTTAACGGAAAATGGAATAGTAACAAAAATTAATTTTAAACCAAACATAAGAGTTTTCTACTAAAACAATGAATCTTCAACTGAAATAGTTAAATTTTGAAACAAAGTGATGAATTTTCCAATGAAATTGTAAATATCTAACTGGAATAGTTGAATTTTAAACCAAAAAGACGAATTTTTAACTGAAATTTTGAATTTTTGATCAAGAAGATTAATTTTCAACCAAGAGGATTAATTTTCAACCAAGAAGATTAATTTCTACCAAAAAAGACGAATTTTCATCTAAAAAGGATAATTTTTTAACCAAAAATTGAATAGTTAATATTCTAGTTGAAAAAATTAATCTTTAAGCCAAAAAAATGAATTTTTAACTACGATGAATCTTGAACAAACAAACAAAATTAATTTTTAGCAAAAGAGTTTAACTTTCAAACAAATAATTTTACTTCCAACCTAAAAGATAAATTTTCAAGTAAAATGATAAATATTTAACTGGAATACTTGAATTTTCAACCAAAAAGATGAATTTTTATACAAGAAGATTAATTTTCAAATAAAAAGATTAATTTTTTACAAAAAAAAATACAATTTTTCAACAAAATACATGAATTTTTAACTAAATAGTTGAATTTTTAATTAAAGAAAAAAAAATTTCAACCAAATAGTTAAATTTTGAACTAAAAAAATAATCACTTTCAACCGAAAATGGAATAGTAACATTTTTAGTTAAAAAGATTAATTTTAAACCAAACCTAAGATAAAAAATTGAAATAATAAAATTTCGAGTGAAAAAATTACTTTCAGCAAAAAAAAACAAAGTTTCAACAACAAAAAAACCTAACTTTAAAAAAAATAGTTACATTTTCAAACAAAGTGATGAATTTTCAAAAGAAATTGTAAATATTTAACTGGAATAGTTGGATTTTAAACAAAAAAGATGAATTTTTAACTAAAAATTATGAAATATTCAACTGAAACAATAGTTACATTTTCAGTTTAAAAAAAAAATATAATATTCAACCAAAAAACATTCAAAGAAAAAACAAGTTTTCAATCAAACAGCTCATTTTTCAACCAAAGAAATTAATTTTCGATTAAACGATGAATCTTTAACAACAACAAAAATTAATTTTTAACAAAAGAGTTTAACTTTCAACCAAATAATTTTATTTCCAACCTAAAAGATGAATTTTCAAGTGAAATGATAAACATTTAACTGGAATACTAGAATTTTTAACTGAAGCGAAGAATTTTTAAACAAGAAGATTAAAATTCAAAGAAAAAGATTATTTTCCACCAAGAAAATCAATGTTTTAACAAAATACGTGAATTTTCAACAAAATAGTTGAATTTTCAATTAAAAAAGACAAATTTTTATCCACATGGTTGAATTTTGAACTAGAAAAGATCAATTTACAACTAAAAAAAAATCAATTTTCAACTAAAACTGGAACAATTAAATTTTCAGTTAAAGAATTTAATTTTCAACCAAACTGATGAATTTTCAACTGAGATGATGAATCTTCATCTGGAATAGTTGAATTAAAAAATTGTAAATTTTGGTTGAAATTTAATGATTTATATTTAAAAGAACCAATTTCGGTCGCGAAACGCTAAATAACATAACCTAAAATTGTTGAAATAGGTAATCTTGATTTAAAAAAAAAATTGTTTTTGTTTAAAAATGCCCATTTCCGACGAAAAATATGAACTGTAAACTGTAAATCTTCTTTCAAATTTAATGATTTTTGTATCAAATAACCGATTTCTGGCGAAAAACATTACATAACCTTAAATTGTTTCAAAATTGTAAATATTCTTTGAGATATAACAGTTTTTTATCAAAAATACTAATAAACTATGAAAAACACTAACATAACAGAAAATTGTTCTATAATATAAATTCGAACTATAATTATTTTTGTTTTAAAATGCCAATTTTTGGTGTAAAACGCTAACATAACCTGAAATTGTTAAAAGCTGTGAATCTTCTTTAAAACATATATATTTTCTTATTGAAAATACTATATTTCGACGTAAAATACTAACATAATCCAAAATTGTTCAAAGATTCTAAATCTTGTTCAAATTATAATGATTTTTGTTTAAAATAATAATTTTTTGTGTAAAACGCTAACGTAACCTAAAATTGTTCAGGAATTATGAACCTTTAAAATCTAATGATTTTTGTTTTAAAAAGTCAATTTCTGGTCGAATTTCTGGCGAACAAAACAAAAAAACGTAAATTGTTGAATAACTTTTAATCTTTGAACTCTAATCATTTTGTTTTAAAAATAACCATTCCCGGTGAAAAATGGTAACATAACCTAAAATTGTTGCAAATTGGAAATCTTGGTGATTCTGATGCAATATTTTCGAAATATTTGGTAAAATGACATTTTTTTAGATAGGATAAACATTATATTTACAAATATCGGCCGGGGGACCCTTAAACATTTTTTTTTACTTCCGCCAAAAATCAGGGGCCATTTTGACACCACACGGAACACTTCTCAGAGGTGCCATTTAAGGGGGAAAATAAAGCCTTTTTTTGGATCACGCTAGTGTCAGTGAAACCCACCGAAAGCCACTTTCCTATGTATTTTAGGCGGGGTCCTTTGGACGGGGTTCGTTGGGCGGGGTACTTTGGGCGGGGTACTTTTTGGGCGGGGTACTTTAGGCGGGGTCCTTTGGGCGGGGTCCTTTGGGCGGGGTACTTTATCTAGTAAATAAAATCTCAACTCACATTGGAATTGGGAAGTTGACTGGGCTAGTAGCTCTATTGGTACCGCGAGATTCGACACTAGCAGCAGTTCGAACAATGAGTTCGCGACATTGCTTCTGCAAGGTTCGCAATTCAGCCTCAGCGTCTTCAACTCTTTTCCAGAGTTCTGCCAAAGCCTCACTTCCGGGAGCCAATTGGCTCTCCAGGGTACGAGTCAGACGTCGAAGAGCTGCCAGGCGACGTTCTCGCTCACTCAGCTCCTGTTCGCTACCGCTGTCAGAAATCCCACTGTCTGAAAGAGAACCACCCTCCTGAGCCAATCCGATCACGGTCGAGTCGCCAAACTTTGATCCACTCTCGCTGGAGTCTTCCTTCAATGTGTCGTTCAGGACACTTCCATTCTGCAACAAAAATAAAAAAGAGAAATTAATTACTAATTATTGATCAGTTTCAATCTTCTGCATTACATCCTTTTCCTCCTTTCTTTCCCACAGATGCTTTCCATGATCTCTCCCTCACACTCCCTTATTCTTCTTCTGTAACTCCTCTACACCTCATTCATCTATTCTTCTTCCAGTGCCTCCACCCTCAAATTTTCTTTCTTTATTACATCCTTTTTCTTGACCTTTTTCTTCCCCCTTATGCTTTCCATTCTCTCTCCCTCACGCTCTCTCATTCTTGTTTAACTCATCTAGCTCTTTCTACCTCCTTCATCCACTATTCTCCCAGACCCTCCTTTCCTAAAATTTTCTTTCTTTATTACATCCTTTTTCTCCTCCTTTCCTTCCTACTCATACTTTCCATTCTCTCTCCCTCTCCCTCACACTCTCATTCTTCTTTAATTCATCTAGCTTCTTCTACCTTCTTCATCCTTTCTTTTTTCCCAGACCCTCCTCTCCTAAAAGTTTCTTTCTTTAATACATTCTTTTTCGCCCCTTTTCCTTCCCACTCATACTTTCCATTCTCTCTCCCTCACACTCTCATTCTTCTTTAACTCATCTAGCTTTTTCTGTCTCCTTCATTCATTCTTCTTCCAGTCCCTCCTCCCCTAAATTTCCTTTCTTTATTACATCCTTTTTCTCCTCCTTTCCTTCCTGCCCATGCTTCCTATTATCTCTCGCTCACACTCCTTCATTATTCTTTAATTCTTCTAGCTTTTTCTACCTCCTTCATCCATTCTTCTTCCAGTCCTTCCATCCATAAAATTTTCTCAACACTCTTTTACCATCCTCCCCTCTCCTCCTTTCCTTTTATACAACCAACCCATACATTCTTTCATGTGTCTTCTGCCCATTCATATAGTCTGCATTTTCTCTTCTCCTCCTTCTCCCAATACATTTATTCTTTTACTTCATTTTCCAATCTCTATCTAGCTATTCTTGTTCGTCTCTTTTCCCCACAATTTTTTTCCAGATAATTTGTTTATATGTCAGCTAAATTTGGTACCATTTCAAACAAATGATCACGCACTGTCTTCAAGAAAGGGGTCATCTGACTGTTTCTCATCATTCTCTGACCAAAAAGATGAACTTTCAACCAAGAGGATTAATTTTTTATAAAAAAAAAAAAACGAATTTCAACAAAATATATGAATTTTTATCCAAATATTTGAATTTTCAACTAAAAAATATATATTTTACATAAAAAATGGAAGTTACATTTTCAGTTGAAAAAAAAAATAATTTTCAAAGAAAAAATTTCAAATAAATAGTTAAATTTTCAACCAAACAGTCGAAATTAACATTCTATTAAAATGACGAATATTTAACAACAAAAATAAATTTTGAACCAAGAATATTAATTTTCTACCCAAGAAGATAAATTTTTAATAAAACACATGATATTTCAAATAAAAAAGATAAGTTTTTAACCAAAAATGGAATAGTCACCTTTTCAGTTTGAAAAATTAATTTTAGAGCAAAAAAGAAGAATTTTCAACGAAAAAAGATATAATTAAAAAAATGTAATAATTAAATTTTTAATTAATTAGATTAATTCTCTACCAAAAAAGTCGAATTTTCAACCACACAGTTGAATTTTTCTACAAAAAAATACAATTTTTGAACAAAATACACGAATTTTCAAATAAAAAAGATAAATTTTTAACCAAAAATGGAATATTTACTTTTTCAGTCTGAAAAATTAATTTTAGAACAAAAAGGACGAATTTTCAACTAAAAAAAGATAGATTTAAAAAAAATGTAATAGTTAAATTTTTAATTAATAAGATTAATTCTCTGCCAAAAAAAGTCAAATTTTCAAACAAACAGTTGTATTTTCAATTAAGAAGATTACTTTTCTACAAAAAAAAGACAATTTTTGAAAAAAATACACGAATTTTCTATTATAAAAGATAAATTTTCAACCAAAAATGGAATAGTTAAATTTTCAGTTGAGAAAATTAATGTTTAACAAAAAAAAATACGAATTTTAAATAAAAAAGTTGAATTTTTGACTCAGGAGATAAATTTTCTACCAAAAAAGATGAATTTCCAACAAAATTCATGAATTTTCAACCAAATAGTTGAATTTTCAACCAAATAGTTGAATTTTGAACTAGAAAAGATAACATTTTCAAACAAAAATGGAAATGTTAAATTTTCACTTAAAAGGATTATTTTTCAACTGAAAAAAGACGAATTTTCAACCAGAGAAATTAATTTTAATCTGAAATGATGAAAGCTCAACAAAAAATATGAATTTTTAGGAAAGTAGTTCAAATTTCAGCCAAGAAGTTGAATTTTCAACCAAAAAATATGAATTCTCAACAAGAATTTAATAGTTAATATTTCCACCAAAAAATTTACTTTTAAATCCAAAACAGTTGAATTTAACCAAAAAAGAAGAATTTTCAACAAAATAGTTGAATCCTCAATCAAAGAAGAGTAATTTTAAAGGAGATGAATGTTCATACAAAAAAAATTTAATTTTCAGAAAATAGTCGAATTTTCAACCCGAAAATAAACATTTTCAACAAAAAAGTTCATTTTCAACCAAATAGTAGAATTTTCTCCCAAAGAGTTGAGTTTTCAACCCAAAAATACGAATTTTCAACCAATCGGAATGACTTTTTAACAAAATTCTTTAATTTCCAACAAAGAATAAAATTTTTAACTAAATAGGGTAAAAACTGTGAACCATTCGATAAATAAATAGGAATTTTGATCATTTATATACTATAGAATAATAGTTTGAATAAACATTGAAGTTCCCTAAGTTTCTAGAATCTTATTAAGAATTTCTGGAGGGATGGGGGGGGGGTAAAATCTTACGGAGGGAAGGGAAGGTGAAAAATTTCAGAAAAACACCCAAGTAATTTTTGGATGACCCTAAATTCAGAAGAGCCTATCCAAAGGAAGAAGAAAGTGAAGCTTTCCCTAAGCCAGCCATGAAATCTATTATCGCAAGCAAGGTTAGTAAGGATTCGATATCTCAGAGCTCTCGATTCGACGATGGCAATGGTCGAAGTTTTTGTAGTTTGGTACGTGATTGGGCCTTCTGAGATGCGTCTTGCTCGGCGGTACCTACTATCGGTTATACAAGAGAGTACCACCTTGTATATGGGTTAGGTTGGAGGTTGCTACTTGGCTACTTGGTATGCGGATCGCGCTTTTCATTACCGGAGGCTCGTTCCCCCTCCGCGTCTCCAGTGGTGCAAACAGCCTAAATCTACCCTCTCACTCCCATCCACCCCTTTTCATCCCTTTTCCTTTTCCTCTCACTCTCACTCTTCCCATCACAATCGAGAGTTCACTCTTCTAGTCGTCTCTTTCTTTCTCTTCTCTATATCATCGTCTTATACGCCTCCCATCGCTCCAGGGCAGCTTCAGCCACTGGATTATACAATATTCGATATCATACTACTCTTCCGTACTCCTCTTACCGATTTCATAACTTGATCTAATCAACAGTTTCTCCTTTATGGTTCAACTTTGTCTTCGGAGATTAGTCAGACTCACTCGAGTGAAAATCGCAGATTCTCATTACCAGTGTCTACTAGGGTACCTACTTTGCTTCTCCTCCCTTCTCCTATTAACCCATCTCTTCTTTAATTCTCACCCCTTCCCCTACTTCACTCACCTATACTTCCTCTGCAACTCCTCTTCTCACTTCCCGCTATTCCCATCCCTTCACTTCCTCTAATTTTCAACTTCTCACTTTCCATACTTTCCCTCCCTTCTCCTACTATCCCTCCCCTTACTTCCACATTTAATCCCTATACCTTCCTCTACTTTTTCATATACATCCCCTCTCGTCACTTCCCCTAATTACCCACCCCTTGATTCTCCACCACTCTTTCCCCTCCCATCGCTTCCCATACTTTTCCACTTATCACTTCCCATACTTTCCCTCCCTTCTCCTACTATCCCTTCCCTTACCCATTTAATCTCCATCCTTTCCTCTACTTCTCCCTCATATACTTCTCCTACAACTCCTCTCCTCACTTCCCGTAATTACCCTCCCATCACTTCCCCTACTTTTCCACTCCTCACTTCCCATACTTTCCCTCCCTTGTACTATCCCTCCCCTTACTTACCCATTTAATCTCCATCCCTTCCTCTACTTCTTCCTCCTATACTTCTCCTTCCTCACTTTCCATACAAACCCTCTCCTCACTTCCCCTAATTACCCTCCTCTTGATTCCCTACCTCTATTTCCCCTCTCGTCACTTCCCCTACTTTTCCACTTCTTCCCATACTTCCTTTTTACAGAAAAAAAATATTGATGTCTACTATTGGCCTAAGTATACAAAAATTTATGATTTAACCACAATTAAAGTGCTAAAATGACCTGATACAGGGAACTTTGTAAAAGAAATATAATTATGAATTTGAAGAGGATTTTTTTAAATTCCCTTCTTCTAAATCAGATTTTCATTATTTTCCAAAAATTCTGTTCCGAAGTGAAAATTATCATTCTTTACGGAAAATCCTTGTTCCAAGTCAGAATTATATTTATTTGGAAGAGAGAAGTTTCAAATTCTAGCAAATTTTTATTTGCAAAAAAAAGTTTTGAATTCAAAAAAATTCTGACCAGGTATTTTCAAAATCTGACAAATTCTGACATGGAACAGGGTTTTCTTTCTGTAAATTCCCTTTTTGTAAATCAGAAATAAAAGTATTTTTCAAAATTCCCTGTTCCATGTTAAAAATAACCTGTTCCAAGATAAAATTGTAATTCTTTATAAAATTCTCTGTTCCAAAGACAAAATTATAATTCTACACGGGCTTTTTTTACACAATTTATTTATTCTCCGTGCAATTTATAATTATAATTCTTTTAGAAAATTTCCCACGCCAAGTCATACTTAAATTCCCAATCTTTGAAATTCCTTAAAATCCGGAGAAATCCCTTAAAATCTTCTAATTTCTTTTGAAATCCTATGAATCCCTTAAATCTGGCGAAATCTTTTAAAATTGGTATGGTGGACATATTTTTTAAATCCTACGAAACTCTTTGAAAAGCCTTACAAATTTGTAATTTACGTTAAATTCTTTGGAATCCCTTGAAATGTTATGAAAACCGTAAAAATTTCTTTAAATCTGATAATCATTTAAAAGACACTATATTCTTTGAAATGTTGAAAATCTCTTAAAACCTGTGAAATCTCTGGAAATTTTTTGAAATCCCGTACAACTCTTGAAATATTTAATATCTTTTGAAATTCAAAAAAAAAAATGTAATCTTTAAATCCCTTTTAGACCCCATAAACTCCCATGAAATCCACAGAAAATACTTTGAAATTCCTGAAAATCCCTTAAAATTTCAGTTCATTATTTACTTCCTAAAATTCTCTAAAATTTCGTAAAAAATCCCTTGAAATTTGGTTAATCTCTTAAAATTTCTTGAAATCTTATAAAAATACCCTAAAATATTTTGAATCCCTTGAAATCTTTGAAATTCTCTGAAACCTTTTGGAATCTTTTTAAATAGGCTAAAAGCTTTGAAACCCTACAAAATTTTTAAAATCTCTTAAAATTTTAGAAATCCCTTGAAAAGTTTTGAAAATTATTTTAATTCCTTGTAGTCTTTTGAAATTTTCTGTTTTTGAAATAGCGGATGTTTTTTTAGCCAATCAGGGAAGAAGTTTAAAAATATTTAATAAAAAGTAGCAATAGGGTCATTTTTCAAATATTTGGAAGAAGGAAGTTTCAAATTGTGAAGAAATCTGACTTGGAAGAGAGATGTTTTTAATTCTCTTTTTTTAAATCCGAATTAAAATTTATTACCTATCCTAAAGTAAAATTCATAATTCTTCAAGGAAATTTCTTTTCCTAAACTCAAAATTATATTTCTTTACTGAAATTCCATGACGCAACTTAAAATTATAACTTGCTCGAAAAATTCCTGTTCCAAATCAGGATAATAATAATAAATATTGACGCCTCCATTCCATACCGCTCCACGTCACGCTTATGCGGTGTACCTCTCCACGTCACGTTTAGGCGGTGTACCGCTCCACGTTTAGGCCTTGTACCGATCCACGTTTGGGCGGTGTACCGATCCACGTTTAGGCGGTGTACCGATCCACGTTTAGGCGGTGCACCGATCCACGTTTAGGCGGTGTACCGATCCACGTTTAGGCGGTGATGTGGAGCGGTATGGAATGGAGGCGATATACGAAACGACTTTTAATTCGTATATTAGATTCGAGAGACTGCGAAAAAAGGAATTGAAATGAAAACTTCAATCTCCTGAATTAAAACATAAAATTCAAGTTTTGAAAAAAGAAACTTTAAATTCTCAACAGAGTATTGAGTCTATGAACAATTCAGTTGGCAAGATCCCTTTTTTTCTCCTCATCCAAGTCCTCGAATCTCCTAGAATTTTTTTTGAGCCTCATTGTTACTCGATCGCAAAGAATCTATAAATTTTGATAGCTACTAAATAAAATATCGCGAATCGTATCGGGTCAAGGAAGTTGGGCGCGGGGGGCAGGGTCGAGGGTCGAGTTTAGGATCACCAGAGATCACCTGCACCAGATCGAGGGGTGGGTGTTGGGCATCTCAGAGGCAGCGACTCCCTCGGGAGCTCGGATCGTTAATCGCCCGGGCGATTCCCTTTCCCGTCACGTACCGGGATGGCCCGTGGAATCAGCGTAAAAATACAAATTTAATATCACCGGATCGCAAAGCTGGCTTGGCTGGCACTGGCTAGGTACCATAAGAGTAGAATCAAGTAGAATCAGCCAACTTATTTTTCTTCTTTCTTTTTTTCCATCGCATAACGTAACGTCTAATTGGATTGATATCGAATTTTTTTTATCAAACTAATTGCTGGTTAAACTTTTAATTATAATTAAATTAGCTAAGAATTGTTTTAAATATAAATAAATAAAATAATAAATAAATAAACTGAAGAGGGCTCGGATCGACTAGAAAGCTTTAAAAAAAGTCGCATAAATTGTTTTAGATAATGAAATTTACGACTTTATTTGTTTAGGAATATAGAGTAAATGAACTTTTTTTACAAAAGTCATTCAGCTCGAAGGATTCCAAATCTGGATTTAGAATATTTTTTTCTGAACTGTTAAACTTGTCAACTTGCATTATTTACAAATAAAAGTAATTTATAATTTACATTCATTTTTAACTTCTGGAACATTCATTTTTAACATTTTAAAGATGAAATGTCAAATAAGTTCTTTTAAATAAAATTAATATAGATACAATATTGCATTTTCAATAAAGTAGTTCAACTTTTAACTAAAAAAGACGAATTTTCAACAAAAAGATTTGAGTTTTCAAATTAAAAGGTCGAATGGTTTAGAAAACATTTTACTCTTAAACAATTGCATTTACAACCAAATAATTTAATTCAAAAAAAATTTTTTAAAGAAAAAAGATAAACTATTTAGAAGACACTTGAATTTTCAACAAAAAAGTTCATTTTACACTAAGAGAGATAAATTCTCAATCAAAAAATAATATATTTTTTAAATAAATAACAATAAATTTTAATAATACATTCTTAATCGATAAAAACAAATTATTTATAAAATAGTTAGATTTTCAACCAAAAGAAACGAATTTTCAATAAAATAGTTGAATTTTCAACCAAAGAAGATAAATTTTCATGCAAAAATGTACTAGTTAAATGTCCAGTTAAACAAATTAATTTTCAACCAAAAAAAAAAAGAAAGAATTTTCAACAAAATAGTTAAATTTTTAACCAAAAAATGAAACTTCAGAAAACAATGAATTTTGAGCCAAATAGTTGGATTTTCGACCAAAGAGATGAATCTTCAACCATAAAGATTAATTTTCTAACAAAAAAAAAAGAATTTTCAAGAAAATACATCAATTTTGAACTAAAAAAGAGGAATTTTTAACCAAAAATGAAATAGTTATATTTTCAGTTAAACAAATTAATTTTTAGCCCAAATAAAACGAATTTTCAACGAAATAGTTCAATATTTAACCAAAGAAATAAATTTTTAATAAAATACATGAATTTTCAACCAAAAAATATAAAATTGCAACCAAAAAAGAAGTAATTTGATTTTCAGATCAAAAAATTAATTTTCAACCAAAAAAAAAAAGAATTTTCAGCAAAATATTTACACTTTTCACAAAAAAACTGAATTTTTAAGTATAATGATGAATCTTTGAAAAAAAATTTTGTTTGAACATAACCGTTAAATTTTTAACCAAAAAGAAGAACTTTCAAGAATAAAGATTACTTTTATAGCAAAAAAGACGAATTTTTAACAAAATGCATGAATTTTCAACTAACAAATATAAATTTGCAAGCTTTTTTCAGTTACTAGTTATTACTAGTTACAACTAGTTACTTTTGACTTGTTATATTATCAGTTACGAAAACTAATTTTTAACAAACAAAAAAAAACAATTTTCAACGAAATAATTAAATTTTTAAGCTTAGAAATTAATTTTCAACAAAATAAATGAATTTTTAACTACAAAAGAAAAATTGTCAACCAAAAATGAAATAATTATATTTTCAGTTTAGAAAATTAATTTCTAACAAAAAAGAACAAATTTTCATCAAAATAATTAAATTTGAACCAAAGAAATTAATTTTCAACAAAATAGATGAATTTTCAACTAAAAAAGATAAAATTGAAACCAAACAAGAAGTAGTTACATTTTTAGTTTTTAAAAAACATTTCACAAAAAAAAAGATTTTTCATCAAAAAAGTTCAATTTTCAACAAAAAAACTGAATTTTCAATTATAATGATGAATCTTCAATGAAAAAATTACTTTTCAAGAAAATAATTAGATTTTTGATCAAAAAGGAAGAATTTTCAACCATAATATTAATTTTCTAATAAGAAAGACTCTTAAAAATTTGTTTTAAATAAATAATTTAAAAAATCTCCAGGAATCTAATAATAATATTATTTTCTTGGAACTACAATTTTTCCTACAATTTTTTTAAAATCCTGCCAAAGTAAAAAAAACTACCTTGAAAGCATCCAGATTCTTTTTTGACAAAATTATTGTTAGTTTTTGGAATCTTTTCAAAACTTCTAAATATATTTTAAATTTGCTCGATTATTTTCCAAATTAATAATTGTTCAACTGTCATTTATTAATCAAAAAAGTTTGTTTTCAATCTTTTTAAATATTCTCTTAAAATTAATTTTTCAAAATAAAAACATCACTTTAAATTTTCCCAGTAAAATTAAGAATTTATTTTTATCTTCTTAAAACCTTTAAAGATCCTTGAAAAGCTTCAAAATTTTATTTCGAAACTTTCAGAAATCTAAATTTAGTTTTTTATTTTTCAAAATAATTTCCAGTTTTAAATTAAGTTTGGATTTTCTCAAAAGTTGTAAATATCTCTTAAGCTAAATCAAAATTTCTCCAAATTAATTGTTCAATTGTCATTTATTAATTTAAAAAGTGTGTTTTAAATCTTTTTAAATATTATCTTAAAATCAATTTTTCAATAAAAAAAAATCATTTTAAATTTTCCCATCAAAATTAAGCATTTATGTTTATTTTCTTCAAACCTTTAAAGAAGATCCTTGAAAAGATTCCAAATTTTATTTCGAAACCTTCAAAAATTTAAATTTAGTTTTTTATTTTTCAAAATATTTTCCAGTTTTAAGGTAAATGTCCCAGTAATCGTGACGGTCCCAATAATCGTGAAACTTGGTTATAATTCAAATATATTATTAAAAAGATATATTAAAAGTAACATTTAATGATAAATCCCGTTTATTTTTAGCGCTTCATAGTAGCAAATAGAAATTACATTCGTTCAAATTAAATAAAAAGCAAGAAAATTAGCATCACGATTACTGGGACATTTACCTTAAATTAAGTTTAGATTCTCTTAAAACTTGTAAATATCTCTTAAACTAACTCAAATTTTTTCCAAATTAATAATTGTTCAATTGTCATTTATTAATTTAAAAAGTTTGTTTTAAATCTTTTCAAATATTATCTTAAAATTAATTTTTCAAAATAAAAAATCATTTTTCCCAGCAAAATTAAAAATTTATTTTTATTTTCTTAAAACCTTTAAAGATCCTTGAAAAGGTTCAAAATTTTATTTCGAAACCTTCAGAAATCTAAATTTAGTTTTTTATTTTTCAAAATATTTTCCAGTTTTAAGGTAAGTGTCCCAGTAATCGTGACGGTCCCAATAATCGTGAAACTTGGTTATAATTCAAATATATTATTAAAAAGATATATTGAAAGTAACATTTAATGATAACCCTGTTTATTTTTAGCGTTTTATAGTAGCAAATAGAAATTACACTCGTTCAAATTAAATAAAAGCAAGAAAATTAGCATCACGATTACTGGGACTAACGTCACGATTACTGGGACATTTACCTTAAATTAAGTTTAGATTCTCTTAAAACTTGTAAATATCTCTGAAACTAACTCAAATTTTTTCCAAATTAATAATTGTCATTTATTAATTTTAAAAGTTTGTTTTAAATCTTTTTAAATATTATCTTATAATTAATTTTTCGAAATAAAAAATCATTTTAAATTTTCCCAGCAAACTTAAGATTTTTTTTACTATCTTAAAACCTTTGAAGATCATTGAAAAGCTTCAACATTTTATTTCGAAACCTTCAGAAATCTAAATTTAGTTTTTTATTTTTCAAAATATTTTCCAGTTTTAAATTAAGGTTGGATTTTCTCAAAACTTGTAAATATCTCTTAAACTAACTCACTTTTTTTCTAAATTGATAATTGTTCAATTATTATTTATGCATAAAAATTCAATAATTTCACTTACATTTATTAAAAATTGGTTAAATAGAACAATTAAAATTGTAACGTTCAAAGTTTAAATTTAACACTGAAATATTAACGATTCAAGGCTTTTTATTTTAAATAGTTCAGTTTAAAATTGTTTAGTTTTTAATATTTCATTTATAATTGCTTATTTTAAATAAAAAAGTAAAATATTACTAAATATTCAAAAAAATGTCATCCTTAATTTAAAAATTTCAAATTAAATAGTTACAAATGTAATATTTTAGATGGAAACAATATTTGAATAGGATTAGGAATTGAATAAGAGCGTTTAATTATGAATATATATTAATTTGAAATTATTTAAAAATTGAGAATAGTTTCTAAAGTTTCAATCGAATTTTTACATTTGTTTAACAATTTTTGTTCATTTTTCAATAATGGACCTGCTGTTCAATGTGATTTATTATAATATCCAACATTCTTGGAAATTTTTTTTTTTTTTTTAGTTTCTTGTAGTAAAGTGAAGTACAAGTCGAAATGATGATGCGGATTTTTACAACAAAGTAACAAAAAATATTAACAAAAAGTTAATAAAATTTGTGAATTGTAGAAACTTATACTTTATTGTTAATTTTTTTACTTTTCTACAAGAAAATACAAGAAAAAAAATTAGCTATTTGTATTTAACTCTATTTTGTTGTTAAATTTTGTACATTTTTTTACAAAAAAGTACAGCTTTCAACAAAAAATCACAGTTGTAGAAATGTTTTACTTTCTTGTAAAAATGTTTTCCACCAGGGAAGTACACGCATTTGCCTGAACGTTTGGCCAGGGGAAAGGAAAACTGCAGAAAACCGCAAAAAAACTGGCTTTCGAGTTGCAAGACCAAGACCATCGAATGCACACAATCCTCGACGTCAACTGGGCACCCTAACAAAATCGAATGATCCAGATAAGATGAAAGTTTGGCGAGAGCTAGTTACACAAAGGTTGCCTCGTTTGAGTGATGACACCCGTCAATGCTAAACGCCTCGTCACGCCTCGTTTCTCAACATTCGTCACGAATTTGCATATAAAGTAAACTCGGTACCAAAAACCACTTGGCTAAGAATTTCACCAGGTTCGAGAGAGGAAAAGTGCCTGGTGTCGTTGACTTCCGATTGCCCTGGCGCTCATTTCGGCTGTCAAGAAGACTTACAGCCCGCCACAATTCTCCCCAAACCGAGGCCTTTTCTGAAGAAGCTATACAAACTACTTGACGCAGTCAAAGTCTCGTATAAACGAAATAATCAGAAAACGGGTTCTCCCAGGATTTCTAAAGTTATCTACTATGCACGAGGGAATAATTTCATCCAGTTGGTAGCGTCTTCTTTTCCATCCAAGTGTCTTCTTTTGCCTCCTGTCTCCCTTTTCCCCTTCCAAAATCCGTATTTCACCCTCTAGAAATATTCCCCATTCGCGGTTGCTTTGAACGCAGATGGCAATGATGTTCTACGATTCTAATCTGCTTCAATTTTCAGTTGAAATATGGGTCTCGAATCCTTATTTCTTGTAAATCTGGGAAGAGTCGGAATTTATCTTGTTGCCGGGGTTACGGGGACAAAATTTGATAAAGTCTCTAAAGATTTCAGGGACGATTGAGAGTTCGAATTTGCGACATTGGAAATTTAATAAGGGATCATCCAAAAATTACGTAAAACAATTTGGGGGGAGGGGGTTTGATGAAATCTTAATGCTTCTCATGGTGGGATGAGGTGGGGCGGGAATTTCATGATCTTACGTAAGAAAATTAAAAAAAAAAATTTATTCAGAAAAAAGATCTTCTCCTTTCACTCCGTTGGGATCACACCAGATCAACTGATTTCCGGCCAGGTTCTCTAACCACTGAGCTACTAGAGAGATCAGAGGAAGAATCCTTTTTCTGAAATACGCTTTATTATGC
>CAKNYM010050953.1:76478-90413 GCA_932195095.1 Andricus curvator
CATCGATCCAAAGAGAAATCCTTTCACACACACTGTGAAAATGGAAAGCTACAATATGGATCAAAGTTATATCCTCTAATACAGAAAATATTTAACGTCCTCAGACTAGATGGAGTTATAAATTGAAAATTTGTTGAAATTAAATTTATTCAGAAAAAAGATCTCCTTTCACTCCGCTAGGATTCGAACACCAGATCAACTGATTTCCGGTCAGGTGCTCTAACCATTGAGCTACTAAAGAGATCAGAGGAAGAATCCTTTTTCTGAAATACGCGGAGTGAAAGGAGAAGATCTTTTTTCTGAATAAATTTAATTTCAAAAAAATTTCAATTTATAACTCCATCTAGTCTGAGAACGTTAAATGTTTTCTGTATTAGAGGATATAACTTTGATCGATATTGTAGATTTCCATTTTCACAGTGTGTGTGAAAGGATTTCTCTTCGGATCGATGGTTACCATCTCCGATGATAATACAGATTCCTAGAAGAAATTTTATTTAAAAAATAATCAAAAAACAAAGTTTGACAAAAGTTTCTTCTCTCGATCTCTCCAGTAGCTTAATGGGAAAGAACCCGACCGGCAATCTGCAGTTCTGTGGTTCGATTCTCAGCGGAGCGAAAGGAGATCTCTTTTCAGAAAAAATATTAATTGAAATAATTTTTAATTCATATTTCCATCTAGTCTGAAAAGACGTTAAAAGTGTCTGTTATTCTCTGATGATAATACAGATTCTTTGAAAAATTTGATGTGTACTACCTTGCAAAATAAAGCGCGTATTTTCTGAAAAAAGTTTCTTCTCTCGATCTCTCTAATAGCTTAATGGGGAAGCACCCGACCGCCAATCGGATGATCTGTGCTTCGATTCCCAGCGGAGCGAAAGGAGAAGATCTTTTTTCAGAAAAAAATATTAATTAAAAAATAATAATTCTAAAGATATTAGAACTTTGGGGAAAGTCCATCAGAAATACGATCTTTTCAAATTAAAAAATGGATGAATTTTCAACCAAAGAAATGAATTTTTTAACTGAAATTATGAATCTTCAACGGAAAAAAATAATTTGGAAATAAGTAGTTAAATTTTCAACGAAGAAGATTAATTTTCTGCCAAAGAGAGGAATTTCCAATAAAATACATGAATTTTCCACCAAATAGTTCAATTTTCAGGTCAAAAAATTAATTTTTAACCAAAAAAATTGAATTTTCAACAAATTAGTTAATTGTTCATCCAAAGAAATGAATTTTGAACTAAAATGATGAATTTTTAATCAAAAAATTAATTTTGAACCAAATCATGCAATTTTCGACCAAGAAGAGTATATTTCTATCAAAAAGTCGAATTTTCAACAAAATAGTTACATTTTCAACCAAAGAAATGAATTTTTAACTAAAACATTGAATGTTGAACAAAAAAAGGAAGTTTATACGAAAAAGTGGAATTTCCAGTAAGAAAAATGAATTTTAAACAAAACAAATTTTCAAAAAGTTAGTTAAATTTTCAATCATATAAATGAAATTTTGACTAAAATGATGAATTTTAAACCATGAAAATGACTTTTGAACCAAATAGTTCAATTTTCCATTTAAAAAATGAATTTTCAATGCAGTCCTTAAATTTTCAATAAAAGAAATGAATTTCAAACATCAAAGATAAATTTTTAACCAACAAGATTAATTTTCTACAAAAAAGAGAAATTTTTAACAATGAACTTTCAAAAAAATAGTTAAATTTTCAACCAAAGAAATAAATTTTTAACTACATTTATAAATATTAAACTAAAAAAAGGAATTTTGAACCATATAGTTCGATTTTCAACCAAAAAGATTAATTTTGTACCAAAAAGTTGAATTTTCAGATAGAAAAATTAATTTAAAAACAAAAAATTCAACAAATTAGTTAAATTTTTAACCATAGAAAATTATTTTTAACCAAATAGTTGAATTTTCAACCAAAAACATGAATCTTCAACCAAAAAAAGAAATTTCCAACCAAAAATATTAATTTTATGCGAAAAAGTTGAATTTTCAGTTAGAAAAATTAATTTTAAGTAAAAAAAAGAATTTTCAAAAAATTAGTTAAATTTTCAACCAAAGAAATTAATTTTTAACTAAAACGATGAATCTGAAACAACAACAAAAAATGAATTTTCAACCAAATAGATGAATTTTGAACCAAAAAGATGAATCTTTAACCAAAAAAAGGAATTTTCAACCAAATGGTTGAATTTTCAACCAAAAAGTTTTATTTTATACCAAAGAGTTGAATTTTCAGTTAGAAAAATTAATTAAAAAAAAAAAGAATTTTCAGTTAGAAAAATTAATTTAAAAAAAAAGAATTTTCAGTTAGAAAAATTAATTTGAAATAAAAGAATTTTCAAAAAATTAGTTAAATTTTTTACCAAAGAAATTAATTTTTAACTAAATTGATAAATCTTAAACCAAAAAGGATGAGTTTTAAACCAAAAATAATTGATTTTCAACAAAAAGATGATTTGTAACCAAGAAGATTAATTTTCTAACAAAAAAGACGAATTTTCAACAAAATACATGAATTCCAAACCATGTAGTTGAATTTTCAGTAAGAAAAATTAATTTTCAACTACAAAAAAAAAAAATAATTTTTAACAAAATAGTTAAATTTTCAAGCAAAGAAATAAATTTTTAATTAAAATGATGAATATTCACCAAAAAATGAATTTTGAAACAAATAGTTTAATCATCAACCAAAGAGATTAATTTTCTACCAAAAAAGATTAATTTTCAACAAAATACATGAATTTCTGATCAAATAGTAAAATTTTCAGTAGAAAAATTAATTTGCTACAAAAAAAATAATTTTCAACAAAATAGTCAAATTTTCAAGCAAAGCAATTAAATAAAAAATCAATAAATGAAGAAATAATATGAAAATTAAAAAAAAGAAACTAATTTTTAAAGGAATACGTGAATTTCCACCTAAATAGTTGAATTTTCAGAAAGAAAAATTAATTTTCAACCACAGAAATGAATTCCTGACAAAAATAATGAATTATTAACCAAAAAAATGAATTTTGAACCAAATAAATTATTTTTCAACCAAAAAGATAAATCTTAAACCAAAAAAAAAAGATTTTTGAATCAAATAGTTGAATTTTCAAACAAGAAGATTAATTTTCTTAGAAAAATGAATTTTCAACCAAAAAGTATGACTTTTTAACAAACTTCATGAATTTTCAACAAACCAATTAAATTTTCTAAGGAAACAAAAACAGAAAAAAGCAGTTTTTTCAAAAAGTCATTTTCGCGCTTTTCAAATTATTTTTTTCTAGTTTCATTAAAAAAATACTTTGAGCAATTTTAGGTTTTTTTTTTAAATCTTTTATTTAATCTTAAACTTTTCAATATTTTTTCAAATGTATTTTTGTATCAGTAGAAATTGCTGAAGTGTTCAAAACATTTTTCAAAGCTGGCTAAAAAAAATTTTTTAACACAAAAATGACTAGAAAAGGCGCTACTGTTAAAAGGTACTTTTTCAATATTCAAGAGATACCCATATGACATAAAAAATTTTTGATAATAAATATGAAATCCCCTTTTAATCCCCTTTTTTCCTAAAATCGAACAACTGAAAGGCTTCGTTCAAATTTACTGATTTTTTATTTAATTTTTTTGCTTGAAAATTCAACTATTTTGTTTAAAATTAGTTTTTTTTTTACAAATTAATTTTTCTAACTGAAAATTCTACTATCTCATTAGAAATTCATGTATTTTGTTGAAAATTCATGTTTTTTGGTAGAAAATTAATCTTTTTGGTTGAATATTCAACTATTTGGTTCAAAATCCATTTTTTGGTGAATATTCATCATTTTAGGTGAAAATTTATTTCTTTGGTTGAAAATTCAACTATTTTGTTGAAAATTTAACTATTTTGTTGAAATTGAGTTTTTTTTGTTGAAAATTAATTTTTCTTACTGAAAATTCAACTACTTGGTTTGGAATTTATATATTTTTTTGTAAATTCATCTTTTTTATCCCTGCGTTTTTAATAGTAGAATGAGGTAGCATCTGTTCTTATTAATCTGGAAAATCATGGACAAATCGTTTCAGGGTTGTTTTCGTGTTTTCCTGATTTTCAATCGGTGAGATAGCTGTTAGCAATTATTCAACGTCGATGGACGGGGCAACGGGTCCCGCGGGTACCGCTTGGGCGCATAAAACGATTTCCCCGGCTAGATTGGAAGAACGGGAAATTCAGGGGATATAAGTGTCGTAGATCTCTAAATACTATCCTCATACTTTAATGCCTTCCGATAATCGATTTCCGCCTTTTAGAATCGTATTACCCAGAAAATTTTAAATAAATTATTAAATTTCCATGGTCGCAAATTTAATCTCTTTAACGCCTCTGAAATGTTAAGAGGCTTTATTAACATTTTTTTCGGGCAAGAGGTCATCAACTACTTGTGTAAGGTGTTTTTCCGAAATTTTCACGTTTGGGCGGTGTACAGCGCTACGTCGCGTTTAGGCGGTGTACAGCTCCACGTCCTGTGTATAAACACAGGACCTGGAGCTG
The DNA here is from genome assembly GCA_932195095.1 of Andricus curvator. Classification (NCBI taxonomy): domain Eukaryota; kingdom Metazoa; phylum Arthropoda; class Insecta; order Hymenoptera; family Cynipidae; genus Andricus; species Andricus curvator. The sequence continues at coordinate 81,029 of CAKNYM010050953.1, forward strand.
TACAGCGATCAAACGCGACGGAGAGCTGTACACCGCCCAAACGCGACGTCGCGCGGTACACCGCCCAATCGTGAAGTGGAGCGGTATGGAATGGAGGCGTCGATTTTATCATTTCTTCAGGGCCTAAAATATTGCGTGGTCTGACATACTTTCTGTAGACCGAATTTAAAAATGTGGAGTCCGAAATCAAAAAGTGTGCAGTGGAAAATTTACTTTATTTTCTAAGAAAAATTTACACTTTTCGAACCTGTTATTTTAAAAGCAGTAAAAATGTACTTGAATGTTTATTTATTATTTAGTCTATAAAAATTATAGAAATTCCAGTCTTTTTTTTATTCCCTTCTTTTCCCTTTTTTCTCTAATAAAATGCAATAAGAAAAGACAGCCATTTTTGTTTGAAAATTAATTTTTTTTTTTTAAAGTCTACTAATATATTTTGGGTTAAGAATTCATTTTTTGTGGTTAAAATTTTTATTATTTTGGTTGAAAATCGAATTATTTTATTGAAAATTGAATAATATAGATAAAAAGTCATCCTTTTTGGTTGAAAATTAACTTTTTGTTGAAAATTCAACTTTTGTGTAGAAAATTCCTCTTTTTAGCTTGGAACTTCAAAATTTTGGATAAAAATGTAACTCTTTCATTGAAAATTCAGCTACTTGGTTGAAAGTTGAAATACAATATTAAAAATTTATATTTTTGGTTGAAGATTCATCATTATAGTTGAAAATTTAACTATTCCATTTTTGGTTGAAAAATGATCCTTTCTAGTTGAAAATTCATTTATTTTGTTAAAAATTCGTTTTTTGGTTGAAGATTATTTTTTCTAACTGAAAATTCAACTATTTGGTTGGAAATTCAAGTATTTTGTTGAAAATTCGTAGTTTTTTATTTAAAATTCATCTTTTTGGTTTAAAATTCAACAATTTTGTTGAAAATTAATTTTTTGGATAAAGATCCATCACATCAGTTAAAAATTCATTTATTTACTTAAAATTTAACTATTTTGTTGAAAATTAGATTTTTTTTAGTTGAAAATTCATTTTTCTTAGTGAAAATTCAACTATTTGGTTTGAAATTCCTTTTTTTCGATTGAAGATTCATCTGTTTTGGTTGAAAATTTAACTATTTGGTCGAAAATTCGATTTTTGTATAGTAAATTAATCATCTTGGTTGAAAATTAATCTTTTTGGTTAAAATTGATTTTTTTTTTGGTTTAAAAATTCAATTAAATGAAATTCATTTTTTTTGTAGAAACTTAATCTTCCTGGTGAAAATTTCAACTATTTGGTTAAAAAGTTACTTATTTTGATGAAAATTGCATCTTTTTTATGTAGAAAATTAATCTTCCGTTTTGAAAATTCATCTTTCTGCTTGAAAATTTAACTATTTTGATGAAAAATTATGTACTTTGTGGAAAATTTGTCTGTTTTGGTAAAAAATTAATTTTCTTGGTTGAAAATTCATCTTTTCGATTGAAAATTCAACTATTTGGTATAAAATTCAACTATTTGATACAAAATTAAACTGATTTGTGAAAATTCGTTTTTTATTTGTAGAAACTTAATCTTCTTGGTTAAAAATTGAACTATTTGGTTAAAAATGTATGTATTTTGTTGAGAATTGATCTTTTTGATAGAAAAGCAATCTTCTGTGTTAAGAATTAATTTTTTGTGTGAAAAAGTTAACTATTTAGTTGAAAATTTAACTGGTATGTAAAAACCTCATCTTTTTATTTAAAAATGCAACTGGTTGGATGAAAATTAATCTGTTTTGGTTGAAGATTCATCTTTTTGGTTGAAAATTCAAAAATTAATCTGTTTTGGTTGAGAATTCAACTATTTATTTCAAAAATCGTATTTTTGGTTGAATTAAAGTGTTTTTGATTTAAAATTAGAATATTTTGTGCTTGAAATATCAACTGTTACATTTTTAGTTGAGAATTCCTCTTTTTTTCTGTTGAAAATTCAACTATTGGTTTAAAAATTCATGTATTTTGTTGCAAATTCGTTTTCGATAGAAAATTCATCTTTATGGTTGAAAATTCAAAAATTAATCTGTTTGCGTTGAGAATTCAACTATTTAGTTGGAAAATCGTCTTTTTTGGTTCAATTAAGTGTTTTTGATTTAAAATATTTTGAGCTTGAAATATCAACTGTTACATTTTTGTTGAGAATTATTTTTTTTTCTGTAGAAAATTCAACTATTTGTTTAAAAATGCATGTATTTTGTTGCAAATTCGTCGTTTTTGATATAAAATTAATCTTCTTTGAAAAAATTCATCTTTTTGGTTAAAAATTCAAAAATTAATCTGTTTGTGTTGAGAATTCAAATATTTAGTTGAAAAATCGTCTTTTTTGGTTCACTTAAAGTGTTTTTGATTTAAAATAAAGATATTTTGTGCTTAAAATACCAACTATTATATTTTTTAGTTTAAAATTCCTATTTTTTTGTTGGAAATTCAACTGTTTGGGGAAAAGTTAATGTATTTTGTTGAAAATTCGTTTTTGGTTGAAAATTAATTTTCTTGGTTGAATTTTCAACTGTTTTGTAGAAAATATGTCTTTTTGGCTTGTCGATTTAACAATTTGGTTGAACATATATTTTTTTTTTACTGAAAAATCTTTCTTGTTTGAAAATTAGACTATTAGACAAATGTTTCCTAAAACATTCGACTTTTTAGCTTGAAAACTCAACTCTTTGGAAACTGTTTTTTATTTAAAATTGAAACATTTCTCGGTTAAGATTCATTATTCCAAAAATTAATTTTCATCAGTTATTATCAGGGGTTTGCAAAAACTTTTAAAAAACTTTACCTAATTTTGTGATTCGTTGGGATGGCGCACATATTATTTTAGCCAATTAGCGAAGAAGTTCAAAAAGATTTTTCAGGAAAAAGTAAAAAAATAGTGAAATTAGCGGGCAATTGTGAGAAAATAGTGTCAACAGTGTGGCGAGTCCGAGACCTGGGATTTTCCAAATTTAAGTCCCCATGGCGTCCCCCACGAAGAAGGTGTAGATCTCGAAAAAGTGAAGGTACGTGGGTTAGCTTTCGCCTATGACAAGATTATTATGGCAGAATCAATCCAGGACTTGCAAAGAATGTTGAATAAACTTAATACAAGCATGAAGAACATGGGCCTTAAAATCAATGTAAATAAAACAAAAATCATGGTGTTTGAAGGAAAAAGTGAGAAAACAATGTGCAACATTGTCCTAAATGATGAGAAGAGAATGGTCATGATGGATGAGAGAATGGCCAAAAGAATGGTTAGAATCTGTGAATGAGACACTAATCCGGAGAGACATAAGAAGCCATAGAAACACGAGAGCTTGCATAAAAAAATGCATGGACGTGAAGGAAGCTAGAGTAGTATGCCAGGACAGAAAAGTGTGGCGACAAATAGTTTGTAAACAGAGTGACAATAGAGTGACGCCAGAAACAAAGACCTTGGATACTAAATGGGCCCAAGTGAGGAACCATACATAACAATTTTGTGAGGCTATTCACCTGGGGTGATCGCTAGAGAGATTGATCAGCAACCTGGGTCGGAGCAGTGTTGCGGAATGAACGTGTCATTTGAATAAATAACACGAGAATTTCAGATCAATCTAAAATATCTGTACCTAACCAGCTATATACCTATCTACCTTATGCCAGTATACCTATATACCCATCAGACTGTGATAATTGAAAAAACGTGAAAAATTGATGTCTTCGATCTTATCAGTACGAATAAGGCGGTGTTTGCTCATCTCGGAATTGTTCTACATAATTTCCATTTTGAGCTTTGGAACTCGGAACACGAGTGTGGGAATTTCATAGCGTGTGCCACACAAGTAATAATACAAGGCGGCAAGATCTGTCGGATGTGTGAGAGGAAGATAGGACGAGAAACGAGGAATATTATAAGAGCGACTTATAAAGGCCGAAGGCGTGGCGATAGCTGCAGACTTCTAGAGAGAAACGATTCAAGGGAGGCCAGAGAACTTTTTTCTTCTCTTCTTTTTCCTCTTTTTTTATTTTTTGCTCTTTTTTTATTTTTTGCTCTTTTTTAATGCACTGCCTTATTCGACAAAATTATCTCGATTATTTCCTTCCATATTCCAAATGAGGGCAACCCCCCTGGAGGTCATTCCTAAAATTGCAAAAACTAATTAGGGACTGGTACTGAAAAAAAAAATTCTTGATAAGGACACAGCCCAAAATGCTCTCAAAAGAGGGGAATTTCACGAATTCATGAATTTTAACGAACCCTGATGGAAAAAATTTTTACAAGCAATTACAATATTTCTACAACTGTAATTTTTTTGTTAAAATCTGTACTTTTTTGTAAAAAAATGTACAAAATTTAACAATAAAATACAGATGAACACAAATAGCTATTTTTTTTCTTGTATTTTCTCATAGAAACGTAAAAAAATTAACAATAAAGTATAAGTTTCTACAATTCAAAAATTTGTATAACTTTTTAACAATATTTTTTTTTGCTTTGTTGTAAAAATCTACAAGGTATTATAGAAAACTACAAGATTTCACATTTTTTTAATTTGGTTGTTTGACGTTGTAAAAACACTTTAATGTCAATTTTTGTAAGATATGTTATTCAATTCCAAATCCTATTCAAATATTGTTTCAACCAAAAATATTACATTTTTAACCATTTAAGTTGAAATTTTTAAATTAAGGATGACATTTTTGGAATATTCAGTAATATCTTACTTTTTTATTTAAAATGAGCAATTATAAATAAAATATTAAAAACTAAACAATTTTAAATTGAACTATTTAAAATAGAAAGCCTCAAATCGTTCATATTTCAGATTGTTAAATTTAAACTTTGAACGTTACAATTTTAATGGTTCTATTTAACAAATTTTTAATAAATGCAAGTGAAATTAATTAATTTTGATGCCTAAATAACAAACGAACAATTATCAATTTATAAAAAATTTGAGTTAGTTTAAGAGATATTTACAAACGTTGAGAAAATCCAAACTTAATTTAAAACTGGAAAATATTTTGAAAAATAAAAAACTAAATTTAGATTTCTGAAGGTTTCGAAATAAAAATTTTGAAGCTTTTCAAGGATCTTTAAAGGTTTTAAGAAAATAAAAATAAATTCTTAATTTTGCTGGGAAAATTTTAAATGAATTTTTTATTTTGAAAAATTAATTTCAAGAGAATACTTAAAAATATTTGAAACAAACTTTTTAAATTAATAAATAACAATTGAACAATTATTAATTTGGAGAAGATTTGAGTTAGTTTAAAAGATATTTACAAGTTTTGAGAAAATCTAAACTTAATTGAAAACTGGAAAATATTTTGAAAAATAAAAAACTAAATTTAGATTTCTGAAAATTTCGAAAAAAGTTTTTGAAGCTTTTCAAGGATCTTTAAAGGTGTTAAGAAAATAAAAATAAATTCTGAATTTTGTTGGGAAAATTTAAAATGATTTTTTTATTTAAAAAAATTAATTTTAAGATAATATTTAAAAAGATTTAAAACAAACTTTTTAAATTAATAAATGACAATTAAACAATTATTAATTTGGAAAAAATTTGAGTTAGTTTAAGAGGTATTTACAAGTTTTGAGAAAATCCAAACTTAATTTAAAACTGGAAAATATTTTGAAGAATAAAAAACTAAATTTAGATTTCTGAAGGTTTCGAAATGAAATTTTGAAGCCTTTCAAGAATCTTTAAAAGTTTTAAGATAATAAAAAAAATTCTTAAGTTTTCTGGGAAAATTTTAAATGATTTTTTATTTTGAAAAATTAATTTTAAGAGAATACTTAAAAATATTTAAAACAAACTTTTTTGATTAATAAATGACAATTGAACAATTATTAACTTGGAAAATAATCGAGCAAGTTTAAAATATATTTAGAAGCAATTAAAAAGGTTTTTAATGAATAAAACATGTGTTTAAAAATTCCTAGAAAAACTAACAATATTTTTTTTGTTTGAAAAATTAATTTTAAAAGAATATTTAATAAGATTTCCAAAATTGTCAACAAAGATATCTGGATGATTTTAAGGTTTTTTTTTTACTTTTGCAGGATTTAAAAAAAATTGTAGGAAAAATTCGAGTTCCAAGATAATAATATTATTATTAGATTCCTGGAGATTTTTTAAAATTATTTTGTCAAACCAAATTTTTAAAGAGAATATTTAAAAAGACTAAAACAAATTTTAATGTATAAATTAATTTTTCTAGCTTAAAATTGCTTCAAATGTACCAAAGAGTTGAGTTTTCGAGCTAAAAAGTCGAATGTTTTAGGAAACATTTGTCTGATAGTCTAATTTTCAAAAAAGAAAGATTTTTCAATCAAAAAAAAAAACATATTCAACCAAATTGTTAAATCTACAAGCAAAAAAAACGTATTGAAGTTTCAACCAAGAATATTAATTTTCAAAAAAAAAAAAAAATGAATTTGCAACAAAATAGATGAATTTCTCCCCAAATAGTTGAATTTTCAACCAAAAAACGGAATTCTAAACTAAAAATATAATAGTTGATATTTCAAGCACAAATTATTTTTATTTTATATCAAAAACACTTTAATTCAAACAAAAAAAGATGATTTTTTAACTAAATAGTTTAATTTTCAAAAAAAAAAAGAGGAATTCTCAACTAAAAATGTAATAGTTGATATTTCAAGCACAAAATATTTTTATTTTAAATCGAAAACAGACTAATTTTTAATCAAAGAGTTGAATTTTTAACCAATTAAATGAATTTTCTACAAACAAGATTAATTTTTTATCAAAAAAGACGAATTGGTAACAAAATACATAAATTTAAAACAAAATAATTGAATTTTTAATTTAAAAAAGATAAATTTTCAATTAAAAGTATCAATCTTCAATCAAAATTATAATTGTTAAATTTGCAGTTAACAAAATTAATTTCCAACGACAACAAAAAAAAAACACATTTTTAAAAAAATAGCAAAATTTTCAATAAAAAAATTAAGTTTTAACAAAATAATTAAATTTCCAACCAAAGGAGATGAATTCTGAAACCAAAACATAAAAGCAGACTTTTCAATTAAATAGAATTAACTTTCAACCTAAAAAAAGACTTTTCTACCAAAAAGAAAAAAACAAATAATTAAATTTTCAAATAAAAGAGGTGAATTCTGAGAGATTAATTTTCTATCAAAAGATGAATTTTCAATTTGAAAGGACTAATTTTCTATCCAAAAAGAAGAATTTTCAACCAAATAGTTGAATTTTTGTACAATAAAGATGAGTTTTAATCAAAATAGTTAGATTTTCAACAAAATAATTAAATTTTCAACCAAATAGTTGAATTTTAAACAAAAAGAAAATAAATTCTCAACTAAAAATGTAATAGTTGATATTTCAAGCATAAAATATTTTTATTTTAAATCGAAAACACTTGAATTCAACCAAAAAAGACGATTTTTGAACTAAATAGTTGAATTCTCAACCAAAACATATTAATTTTTAATCAAAGAGTTGAGTTTTCAAACAAAAAGATGAATTTTCTACCAAAAGAAACGAATTATCCAACAAAATGCATGAATTAAAAAAAAATAGTTTAATTATTAATTTATAAAAGATAAATTTTCAATTAAAAATACCAATCTTTAACCAAAATTAGAATTGTTAAATTTGTAGTTAACAAAATTAATTTCCAACCACAACAAAAAAACACATTTTAAACAAAATAGCTAAATTTTCAATGAAAAAAAATTAAATTTTAACAAAGAAATTCCACTTTCAACCAATTTGTTGAATTTCAAGCCAAAAAGGAATTTTCTAAAAAAAAGTTGAATTTTCAACAAAAAAGTTAATTATCAACAAAATAATTAAATTTTCAACAAAAATAGATGAATTCTGAAACCAAAATTTAAGGGCAGACTTTTCAATTACATAGAAATAACTTTCAACCTAAAAAAAAAAGACTTTTCTACCAAAAAGAAAAAAGAAAAAAATTTAACTTTCAAATAAAAGAGGTGAATTCTGAAACAAAAATAGAAAGGAGGAAAATAGACTTTTCAATTGAAATCAATTAACTTTCAACCAAAAAAGATGAATTTTCTATCAAAAGAAGAATTTTCAATTTGAATGGACTAATTTTCTATCCAAAAAGAAGAATTTTCCACAAAATAGTTGAATTTTTGAACAATAAAGATGAGTTTTAATCAAAATAGTTACATTTTCAAAAAAATAATTAAATTTTCAACCAAATAGTAGAATTTTCAACCCAGAAAGAGGAATTTTCATCCAAAAATATAATAGTAGACTTTTAAACCAAAAATAATTAACGTTCAATCAAAAATAGAATAAATTTAAGCGAAAAAATTGGAAACCGTGGAGGATTCTTTAAATTAGAGGAAAAAAGAGGAATTATTTTTTAAAAAAAGGGGGAAATAGGGGAATAGGGAAAAGAGTGTGAAGTCTGGAAGAAGATATTTCACAAGCATTTGCATTGAAAGCCTTATTCGTAGTAATCAGCTTGGTGAAATTAATCTCGAGGCTCAATATCCTGAAGCAACACCCTGAAGACGCGGGGGACGAAAATAGGCGTAATCTCCGAGTGCACGGGTCAGGATGCAAAACACGAAGCCTCGGTGCACTTAAACCCGCAACTTAATGGACGAAATTCCAAAGAAGTGAATTTAATAGTAACGATAGTATAAAAATCCGGGAATCGGAAGTTCTGAGGTTCGATTCCCAGCGGAGCAAAAGGAGAAGATCTTTTTTCAGAAAAAAAATTAATTAAAATAATTTTCAAGTAATGTCTCCATCTAGTCTGAAAAGACGTGAAAAATTTCTGTTATTCTCTGATGATAATACAGATTCCTTGAAAAAATTTAACTTGTACCATCTAGCAAAATAATGCGTGTACTTTCTGAAAAAAATGTTTTTCTCTCGATCTCTCTAGTAGCTTAAAGGGAAAGCACCCGACTTTTTAACCATTTTTTTAACCATTTAATTTGAAACTCATAAAAAAATTGAATTCTCAGCAAAAAATGTAATTGTCGATATTTCAACTAAAAAAGATTTTAAATCAAAAAGAGTTGAATTCATTTAAACCAAACGAATTTTAAACAAAACAGTTGAATTTTCAATCCAAAATTTAAATTAAAAAAAAACTGAAATTTCAATCAAGAACTTTAAATCTATTTAAAAAAATCAAACAAAAATGGAATATTTTTTTTAGTAAAAAAATTAATTTTCAAACAAAAAAAAACGAATTTTCAACAAGACAGTTCAATTTTCAACAACAAAAAATGAATATATAATCATTCACAGTTGAATTCAACCAGAAAACCAGAAAAAAATATTCCTCAAATTTTAAAAAATCTTTCAAAATAAAAAAATTGCCTTAAAATTTTCCAAATTT
>CAKNYM010050953.1:111696-122810 GCA_932195095.1 Andricus curvator
TACCCAGCCAGACCTCAGAACATCACTAAATGAACAAAAATACTTGTAGCGCCAGAAATTGAATTGCATGAGTAATAAATTAAGTGATGAAAAAATGTTGGAATTTAACTACCAACTCGGATTTCGTCTATAAATTGTTTTTTTACAAAAAATCGAAGTCATACCCAGCCAGACCTCTGAACATCACTAAATGAACAAAACCCTTGTGGCGCCAGCAATTGAATTGCATCAGTAATGATTAATTGATCAGTCGTGGTGGGCAGGCTTGGACAAATTCATTTCGAATGCACGACGGATTGCGTAAAACACGACAGAATGAATGAATGCAGCGTGGCACTCGAATCACAATTGTGCGAAGCGAATCTATTATACATTCGTAAACATGTGCAATTGGCTTGAACATACCATTGCATTGGTAGTTTACCCATTGCATAAAAGAGAAAAGAAGAGAATAAAGCAAAAGCAAGCCAAAGTGAGCAAAAGTGAGCAAAAATGAGCAAAAATGAGCAAAAGTGAGCAAAAGTCGAAGAAGTAGTTGAGCCGATCAAGAGATTATCCTGATTATTACCCACCATTCTTCGAGCACTCCGACTATAATACTTTGCATTTATTATTCCTCGCAGAGATGTTTTCTTAAGAGAGGAAATTCACCCAAGGGTGCCTAATAGTCCGGAAGTTTCTCAGGCGAGACATTCTATTATGAATTCTGAGTGAGGGGTCATCCACAAATTACGTAAGGTGGTTTTCTGAAATTTTCACACACTCCCCCCAACCCCACCCCCCACATTCCTTCCATAAAAAATCAGTTAATTAAATAAAAGTGGAACCCTAATGAAATTAGATTTAGAAAAGAAAATGGTTTAATGAAAAGAAAGTCCTGCAAACGTATTATTTCTTTAATAAATTTAATTGTTTTATTGAAAATTAAACTATTTACTTAAAAAATCATTTCTTTGGTTGAAAATTGAACTATTTTATATTGAATTAATTTTTTTGGTTGAAGATTCGTCATTTTAATGAAAATTAATTTCTTTGGTAAAAAATTGAACTATTTTCTTGAAAATTTTTGTTACTACTTTTTCATTACTTGAAATTGTTCTTGAAAATTCGAATTTTTTGGTATAAAATTAATTTCGTTGGTTGAAAATTCATCTTTTTGGTCGAAAATTCAAACATCTAGTTAAAAATACTTTTTTTTTAAGATTCATCATTTTAGTTAAACATTCTTTCTTTGGTTGAAAATTTAACTATTTTATTTGAAATTAATTTTTTTGGTTGAAGATTCGTCATTTTAATGAAAAATAATTTCTTTGGTAAAAACTTAAACTATTTTCTTGAACATTTTTTTTACTACTTTTTCATTACTTGAAATGGCTGTTGAAAATTGGAATTACTTGGTAGAAAATTAATTTTTTTTGTTGAAAAAAAGTCTTTTTGGTCGAAAATTACACTATCTAGTTAAAAATCCTTTTTTTTATTGAAGGTTCATCATTTTAATTAAACATTCTTTTTTTGGTTGAAAATTTAACTATTTTATTTGAAATTAATTGTTTTAGCTGAAGATTCGTCATTTTAATGAAAAATAATTTCTTTGGTAAAAACTTAAAACTATTTTCTTGAACATTTTTTTTACTACTTTTTCATTACTTGAAATTGTTGTTGAAAATTGGAATTACTTGGTAGAAAATTAATTTTGTTGGTTGAAAATTCGTCTTTTTGGTCGAAAATTAAACTATCTAATTAAAAATCCTTTTTTTTTTGGTTGAAGATCATTTTAATTAAACATTCTTTCTTTGGTTGAAAATTTAACTATTTTATTTTTATAATGAAAATAATTTATTTGGTACAAAATTAAACTATTTTCTTGAACATTTTTTTTACTACTTTTTCATTACTTGAAATTTTTATTGAAAATTCGAATTTTTTGGAAGAAAATTAATTTTTTTGGTTAAAAAGTCATCTTTTTGGTTAAAAATTCAACTATCTAGTTAAAAATCCTTTTTTATTTTATTTTTTTTTTGAAGATTCATCATTTTAGTTAAACATTCTTTCTTTGGTTGAAAATTTAACTATTTTGTTGATAATTCATGTATTTGGTGAAAAAAAATTTTTTGGGTCGAATTTTAATCTTCTTGGTTGAAAATTCTCCTCTTTGGTTGAAAACATAACAATTTTGTTGAAAATTCGTTTTTTATGTTTGACAAATCATTTTAATTAACTGAAAACTTAAGTAATCTATTTTTATTTAAAAATTCAACTATTCGGTTAAAACTTTTTTGTTTGTTACAAATTTAACTATTTGGTTAAAAATTCATTTTTTTGCTAAAAAATGTAACTATTTTGTCCAAAATTCTTTTTCTTTTTTGGATAAAATTTTTTTTTTAACTGAGAATATAACTGTTCAAATTTTTGTTCAAAATGTATCTTTTTTTGGTTGAAAATTAAACTATTTTCTTCAACATTTTTTTACTCCTTTATCATTACTTTTTTTTGTTGAAAATCCACGTATGTATTGCAAATTCGACTTTTCTGGTAGAAAATTAATCTTGTTGGTTAAAAATTCATATTTGCTGTATAAAATTTCTTTCTTTTATCGAAAATTTAAGGATTGCGTTGAAAATTCTTTTTTTTTTAAATTAAAATACAAATTTTTAACTGAAAATTTACCTATTTCATTGTTTGTTAAAAATTTATCGATTCTATTTAAAAAATGTATTTATTTTGTTGAAAATTCGTCTTTTTGGTAGAAAAGTAATCCTCTCGGTTGAAAATTAATCTTTTTATTCGAAAATTCAACTATCTGTTTACAAATACTTTTTTGTTGCGGTTGAAGATTCATCATTTTAGTTAAAAATTCATTTCTTCGGTTGAAAATTTAACTATTTTGTTGAAAATTCGTTTTCTTTTTGTTGAGAATTTAATTATTTTACTGAAAATGTAACTATTCCATTTTCGGTTGAAAAATCTTTTTTAGTTGAAAAATAATTTATTTGGTTGAAAATCCGTCCTTTTTATATTGAAAATTCAATTATTTTGGTAGAAAATTCAACTGTTTTGTCGAAAATTCGTCTTTTTGGCTTTAAAATTCAACAGTTTGGATGATTTTTTTTCTCTTTTGACTAAAAAAATCTTTTTTGGTTGAAAATTCCTCTTTTTGATTTGAAAACTAATCTACTTTGGTTGATGATTCAATTATTTTGTTAAAAATTAGTTTTTTTGTTGTTGAAAATCAACTTATTCCATTTTTGGCTCTGAATCTATCATTTTTAGTTGAAAATTGAACTATTTTGTTAAAAATTTATGTATTTTACTAAAAATTCGCAAATTATGGAAAAAATTAATTTTCTTGGTTGAAAATGCAATACTTTTATTTGAATAGATTAATTTTCTGCTGGAATTTCCTCTAAGTTGTAATATATTTTAATTGACAACTTTTTTTTAGTAAAAATGTCTCTTACGTGAGATTTTCCAATCCACCGAAATCGTTTCACGTAATTTATGGATGACCCCCTAAGCAAATTCAAATATCTTTTAATTTAAAATTGGTACATTTATTCAGTAACTATTTAACCTTTAAGTATGGACGTGCGGTCTCATAGACCGCACAGTCTTCTTATGTGTGTCCCTCCCTCCGGCCTTCCTCGAGGCTGCCGTTATTAGTAGCTTTAGTGGACCGCACGTCCACAGTAGCCTTACAATTTTACATTTATGTTTCAATTCATTTAAAATTTATTTACTACAGAACGCGACCGTTCCAGGCAAATTTTACGTCCCGTTTATCCCTAATTTGAGCAAAAAGTTGCAAATTGGTGTGGACCCATAGCCATGCGGTCTCATAGACCGCACGGCCACATGTGTAATTTACCGCGTTCAGGTCCATAATTAAAGGTTAATTTGACTAACGTCTTTTGTTTCCACAGGTGCGAATCAAAACGTGGTGTCTGCTGTCTGAGCAAGGTCGAGGCTTAGGAAAAAGCTCGAGGGTAGTGTAGATTGAAGGTAGTGCGATTGAAGGCCGAAGGGAGCGGAAGTTACGCAGGGGTCGAAGCTTCGAAATGTGGATGGCATTGATATTCCAAGCGCATTTGAAGGCAGCAGAAGCAGAATCGTCCCTCCCTGCTGAGAGACACGCGCATTCCGATCTAATTCAATTTCCAATCAACAGCCAATCAATTGATTCGAATTCGGTATACAGAGCGGTTGCTTCTGCTCCGGGACCTGCATGCCTATGAGGTCGCTCTCTCCTCTCTCTCTCTCTCTCCTCTCTCTCACTCCTCTCTCTCTCATCTCTCTCTCCGCACGTACACCGTAAAAGTGGGGAATTAGCTTTTTACGCCTCGTAATTCTGATGATACTACACAGAACAAATATCCGATCCTATACTATTTTAATTGCGATTCTCGACGAGAGTTCTTACACCGAGATGGTGACAAAAAGAGCGTAACGTCGATACACCGAATAAAGGCACGCAACCACTTCAATTCTTCCAATAGAATCAGAATCAAGACTCGATGACCAAAAGAAGATATGTTATGACCTGTTTTGCACCTCGTTACCTGGTATCGAGTTCCAATTTGTTCAGAGGATTTACCACCGGCAGCCTTTTGTGCCATTTTTGGTTTGTCTTCACTAATTAGCCGATAATTCATCAGGCAAATAATTTCGAAAAAGATTTCTAGCTGGAATAAACCTAAAATATTTCAAATTTCAATCTAGAAATTCAAGAAGAAAAAAAAACACATTCACAACTGTATCGATAAGAACCTTCACAGGTCAGAATGTTTAAGTATGGACGTACGGTCTATGGAACCGCACGTCCACAGAACGTATTACAGCACGTATCACAGAAATAATATACCAATTTTAAATTAAGTTTTTCAAATTTATTTTGAGGTCATCCACAAATTACGTGAGACGATTTCTGAGAGGGAGGATTGGAAGATTTACTTAGGAGAAATTTTTACTTTAAAAAAATAGTAAATCCAAATATATTGCAACTTGGATGAAATCCCAGAAGAAATTCAATCTGTTCAAGTAAAAGTATTGCATTTTCAACCCAGAAAATGAATTTGTATCGAAATTGAAATCGAATTTTCAACAAAATAGTGAAATTTTCAAAAAAATAGTTTCATTTTCAACCAACGAAGATTTTTCAGTCAAGAAAAAAATTTGAAGTAAATTATGTAACTTTCAACCCAAAAAGACGAATTATCAACAATATAATTGCAATTTCAACAAACCCGATGAAATTTTAACGAAGTAGTTGAATTTTTAACCAAAAAGATGAATTTTTAACCAAAAAGATGAATCTTCAACCAAAAAAATTATTTTTGTACCAAAAAAAAAAACGAATTTTTAACAAAATATTGAAATTTTGTAACCAATGAGATGAATCTTCAATAGAAGAAATGAATTTTTGACAAAGTAGTTCAACTTAGAAAATTAATTTTCAGCGAAAAATACACACTTTTAACACAACAATTAAACTTTCAACCCAACTTATGAATCTTCAATCAAGGAAATGAATTTTCAACAAAACAGTTGAATCCTCAAACAAAACATATTAATTTTTCACCGAAAGAGATGAATTTTCAAACTAAAAAAAACAAAAATTGTGCAACGAAGAATAATTTTGCAGTCAAGAACAAAAAATTCAACAAAATTTTGAAATTTTAAGCCAAAAAGGCGAGTTTTATAAAAAACGGTAGAATTTTCACCTAAAAAATATGAATTTTCAACAATATAATTAATTTTCAAGAAAATAGTTCAATTTTCAATCTAAAACGATTACTTTTTTAACAAAATATGAATTTTGATTACAAAAGGACGAATTTTCTAACCGAAAAGACGAAATGTTCAACAAAACAGTTCAAATTAAATAAAAAAAGATGGCTTTTTGAAAAAATAGTTAAATTTTGAACAAAATAGTAGAATTCTAAACCAAAGAATATGACTTTTAACAAAATTGTTGAATTTTCAGGAAAAAAATTAAATTTTCAAGCAAAAGAGATGAATTCTAAACCATAAATATCATAGTACATATTTAATGAAAAAGAATTAACTTTCTATGAAAATATGAATTTTCAATTGAAAAGATCGAATTTTTGATTTAAAAAAAAGGATCTTTAACAAAAAAGATGATTTCGACTAAAAAAGATGACTTTTCAACAAAATAATAAAATTTTCAACCAAAGAGCTTAATTTTCAACTGAAATGGTGAATCTTTAACTGAAACAGTTAAATATACCATTTAAAAAATTAATTTTCAACCAAAAAAATACCGAATTTTCAACAAAAGAGTTTAACCTTTCAACTAGAAAGATTTTTCAGTCAATAAAGAAAAAAAATTCGTCTAAAATGTTCTTTTAAGCCAGAAAGGACGATTTTTTTACAAAACTATTAATTTTGAACTTAAAAATTTATTTCCAACAACATAGTTGAATTTTAAAGCCAAAAATATTAATATTCAACCGAGCAGATTAATTTCCTACCAAAAATGACGAATTTTCAGCTGGAACAGATCAATTTTCAATAAAAAATGGAATAGTTAAATTTTAATTTAAAAAAATCAATTTTGACGTTAAAAATAAAAAAAATTCAATTTGAAAGCCTCAGTAGATAAACAAATATAAACGTTCAATTGAAAATTTAGAAGTATTCTTAATTTTTTTTAAATTTAAAATTAATAGATTCATAATTAAACGTTTTTATTCGATTCCAAATCCTATTTAAATATTGTTTCAATCTAAAATATTACATTTTTAAAAATTTAATTTGAAATTTTTTAATTAAGGATGACATTTTTTTGAATATTTAGTAATATTTTACTGTTTTATTTAAAATGAGCAATTATAAATCAAATATTAAAAACTAAACACTGAAATATTAATTTCAGTGTTAAATTTAAGCTTTGAACGTTACAATTTTAATTGTTCTATTTGACAAATTTTTAATAAATGTAAGTGAAAATATTGAATTTTGCTGTATACATAACAATTGGACAATTATCAATTTGTAATTTTCCAAGGATCTCTAAAGGTTTTAAGAAAATAAAAATAAATTCTTAATTTTCCATGGGAACATTTAAAATGATCTTTTTATTTTGAAAAATTAATTTTATGATAATATTCCAAAAGATTTAAAACAAACTTTTTAAATTAATAAATGACTACTCAACAATTATTAATTTGGAAAATAATTGAGCAAATTAAAAATATATTTAGAAGCTTTGAAAAGATTCCCAAATAATTTAAAACGTGTAAAGATTTCAAACCATTTAATACACAATGTAGATTTTTGAAGAGTTTGAACACAACATTTATAAGCTTTTTAATCAATTTAAAAGGTTTTAAATAAATAAAAAATTTGTATCAAAATTCTTAGAAAAACTAACAATAATTTTGTCAAAAAAGAATCTGGATGATTTTAAGGTAGCTTTTTTTACTTTCGCAGGAATTTAAAAAAAATTAGAGTTTCAAAATAATAATATTATTATTAGATTCATGGAGATTTTGTAAATTATTTTTTTAAAACAAATTTTTAAGAGAATATTTAAAAAGACTTCAAATCAAATTTTAATGTATAAATTAATGTTTCTAGCTTAAAATTGCTGAAAATGATATAATTTTGAAAATTTATAAATTAAAAGTATAAAAGTTAAAAATTTGCAGTTTAACGGCTTTTAATTTAAAAAATTTCAGTTGAAAAGTGTTAAAAGCTTCGAGAAAAGCTTCCATTTTATACGCGTACATTTTTGAGCGTATGGATGAACATTTTTTTAAGCTTTAATTTTAAAAGTTTAAAATTCAAAAATATGCATTTCACTTTGAGTGTCTTAATTTGCGGTTCAGTTTTTATAACTTTAAGTGAAAATTTTTTTATATTCAAGAGTTCGAACCTTTTAATTTCAATGACCGTGGTAAATTCTTTCTAAATTGTTCAATTTTTATCTTCAGTCAAAAAATTGTTTCTTTTTCGACCTAGGATGACACATATTGAGAATATTGCAATTACATAATTTCAAATGACATATATGGTATCCAATCGATTGCTATATATTTGAAAAAAATAACTTCAAACGTAAGGTGTTTTGTTTTTTTAATAACGATTATTCATCATTGTCTTTTAATATTCTACCATTCCTTTAAAGTTTAAACATAGAAGCTTTTTGTAATAGCGATCATGCATTAAGATGCGATCTTGTATACATGATCGCATCTTAATTTAAAATTATATCATTGCAATATTCTAAATATTTGTCATCCTAGGTCGAAAAAGAACAACTTTTTGGTTACAAAAAATGTAAATTCCTGGAGATTCTTGTAGTTGTGATTTTTTCGTAAATTCTTGTAGAAAATTACAACTACAATAAAATACAACAATTTACATAAAAATACAAAAAAGTACAAAATTCGTCTCAATAATAGAAAAAAGTTGTACTTTCCTGTAATTTTGGTTGTAATGTATTGTATTAATTTAAAGATTCCTGTAAAAATAGTTTTAGTTTTCTGTACTTTTTCATACAAATTTTTCCACCAGGGATTCCTTTAAAGTTTAAACATAGAAGCTTTTTTTGTAATATCGATCATGATCATGATCGCATCTTAATTTAAAATTATCTCATTGTAATATTCTAAATATTTGTCATCCTATGTCGAAAAAGAACAACTTTTTGACAGCAAAACGTATAAATTCCCGTAGATTCTTGTAGTTGTGATTTTTTTTTATAAATTCTAATTTCCCGTAATTTTGGTTGTAATTTATTGTATTTATTTATAGATGCCTGGAAAAAAGTTTTAGTTTTCTGGACTTATTTGTAAAAAATTTTCCACCACGGATTTCTTTAAAGTTTAAATATAGAAGCTTTTTTTGTAATAACGATCATGTATACATGATCGCATCTTAATTTAAAATTATCTCATTGCAATATTCTCAATTTTTCTCATTCTAGGTCGAAAAAGAACAACTTTTTGGCTGCAAAAGCTATACATTCCTGTAGATTCTTGTGGAAAATTAAAACTACAATAAAATACAACAGTGTACAAAAAAATACAAAATTCGTTTCAATAATAGAAAAAAGTTGTACTTTTCTGTAATTTTGGTTGTAACTTATTTTATTTATTTATAGATTCCTGTAAAATAGTTTTAGTTTTCTGTACTTATTTGTAAAAAAATTTCCACCAGGGATTCCTTTAAAGTTTAAGTATAGACGCTTTTTTTGTAATAGCGATCATGTATACATGATCGCATCTTAATTTAAAATTATCAAACTGCAGTATTCTAAATATTTGTCATTCTAGGTCGAAAAAGAACAACTTTTTGGTTAGAAAACATGCAAATTCCTGTAGATTCTTGTGGTTGTGATTTTTTTTTAAATTCTTGTGGAAAATTAAAACTGCAATGAAATACAACAATGGGCATAAAAATACAAAAAAGTACAAAATTCGTCTCAATAATAGAAAAAAGTTGTACTTTTCTGTACTTATTTGTAAAACAAATTCCACCAGGGATTCCTTTAAAGTTTAAACATAGAAGCTTTTTTTGTAATATCGATCATGATCATGATCGCATCTTAATTAAAAATTATCAAACTGCAGTATTCTAAATATTTGTCATTCTAGGTCGAAAAAGAACAACTTTTTGGTTACAAAAAATGTAAATTCCTGTAAATTCTTGTAGTTGTCATTTTTTTTAAATTCTTGTAGAAAATTAAAACTGCAATAAAATACAACAATGGACATAAAAATACAAAAAAGTACAAAATTCGTCTTAATAGTAGAAAAAAGTTGTACTTTCCTGTAATTTTGATTGTAATTTATTGTATTTATTTATAGATCCTTGTAAAAATAGTTTTAGTTTTCTGTACTTATTTGTAAAAAAATTTCCACCAGGGATTCCTTTAATGTTTAAATATAGAAGCTTTTTTGTAATAACGATCATGTATACATTATCGCATCTTAATTTGAAATTATCTCATTGCAATATTCTAAATATTTGTCATCCTAGGTCGAAAAAGAACAACTTTTTGGTTACAAAAAAATGTAAATGTACATTTTGGTTGTAATTTATTGTATTGTATTCATAGATACCTGTAAAAATAGTTTTACTTTTCTGTACTTTTCTGTAAAATGTTTTCCATCAGGGTATACTCTGATTTGCCTCAAGTTTAGACAATAATCGTCTTTCCCGGTTTAGATTCTTTGGAACAAAACTAATATGATGATGCACCGAAATTGGGTAAAATGTGATGCTTTTGGAAGCATCCTAGAGCCGAAAGCTGGTTGAACATGAGAAGATGTAAAACAAGTGAGGCTCCGCGAGCATGTGGATCAGGATATCGCGGTAGGTAAGGCCTCGTGCATAATGCAGGACGAGGACGAGTTCAGCCAGCAAATGTTGGACGCTAATACATCTTGATGATAGATAGGGAGCATGTGTTTGGTCTTCTCAATGAGGCCGAGAGGGATGTTGGAGGAGGGTATTGTGGAGGTGGTGGCGGACTCAGGGGGTTGGTTCTGGGCTCTGGCTACGAGAACTTGCGATTCCGGGCACGTCCCCGTCAGACGAGCGTACGTGCGACACGAGTACGCTTTTACGCCTCTCTCTTTCTCCCATTTCTCTCTCTCTCCAACTGCTTTCCTCCAACCATCTTTTTCTCAAACTCAAACTTTCTCTCCTTCCTGTCCTTCGACCTCTGCCGCTTTTCCGAAAGGATCGTCGCATTCACACGGATCCTCATTTCCAGGTCTTAGGTCCTTAGGAAATAGAAATTCGTTAAGTTCCTCATCCTCTTGCAGCTTCCACGAGAATCTAATTATCAAGAGAAGCTGCGGAAATTGGAGAAGAGCCGGCTAGAAAATATATTAAACGAGATTACTGTACGGTAAGTTACTTTTTGGAACGAACTAGTTATGACCTATTCAAAACGTAAAGGTTGCTACCCAATCCCAATTTCGAAATTGCCTGACCTTTCCCTGGCCAATTTTTCATTTTCTCTGACTAGATATAAATACAATATTACATCTAGGTCATCTAGGAGATCAGTAATGATTATTGCAAAAAAAAATTACTTCTAAATTTATTTTAAAGACGAAATTGCCTGACCTTTCCCTGAC
>CAKNYM010050953.1:122820-139776 GCA_932195095.1 Andricus curvator
TTAAAGACGAAATTGCCTGACCTTTCCCTGACCAATTTTTCATTTTCCCTGATCGTTATACACTTTTCTTTTAGGTATAAATACAATATTAAATCTAGGAGATCAGTAATTATTGCAACAAAAATTTACTTATAAATTTATTTTAAAGACTTTTATTGTTTTTTATGACCAAGAAATATTCTTGTACCAAGAAAGACAAATTTTCGACAAAATACATAAGCTGAACAAGAGAAATTTTGAGTAAAAAAATGATTTCAAACCAAAGAGATGACTATTCAACCAAGAAGAATAATTTTCTACCGAAAAAGACGAATTTATAAGAAGATAGATGAATTAAATAGTGAAGCAAGTCATGGAAATGAAGGTCCGAATAAAAGATTTGATAATTCTTTTTGAAACGTTTCGGTCACTGTTTTGGACCCTCATCAGTCAAAAAAAAAAACATTTATTAAGTCTGTAAAAAAACATACAAATAATGTAGAAAATATTATAAAACAAAATAAAGAATAATTAATGAAAATTTAAATTTTAAGTAAAAGAAAGAGAAGGGTTGTCTCGTAAAAGGAGGCCCTCAATTTTTGAATCTATATCAAGAAATAAATATTGATAACATTTAATACAATTTTTTTTTAATTTAATACAAATAAAAGGTCGAGACTAAACGTACAACAGATAGATGAATTGTTAACTAAACACTTGAATTTTCGACTCAAAACCACCAATTTAGAACCAATCATAAAATAATTAAATTTTTCAGTTAAATCTTCGAACAAAAAAAAAGAATTTTAAACAAAATAGACTAAGTTTCAGCCAAAGAGATGAATCTTCAAAAAACAAAAAAAAACGAATTCTCCACGAAGTACAGAATATTTTTCTTTTAATCAAAAAAAAAGTTGAATTCTACCAAAATTTAATTTTTCACCTTTAAAACGGAATTTTGAAAAAAAAAAGTTCAATTTCCCACAAAAATAGTTAAATTTTCAACCGAAAAAATGAATTTCTAAATAAAATGATGAATCTTCAAGCCAAAAAATAGATTTTTAAGCAGGTAGTTAAATTTTCAAGCAGAGATTATTTTTCTACCGAAAAAAGACAAATTTTCGATAAAATACATGAATTTTTTAACTAAAAAAAGATAAATTTTCAACCAAAAATAGAATAGTTAAATTTAAGGTAAAATAAATAAATTTACAACTAGAAAAAAAGCGAAATTCCAAAAAATAATTAAATTTTCAACCAAAATGATTAATTTTGAGCTAAATGTGATTACTTTTATACCAAAAAGACGAATTTTCAACAAAAATACATGAATTTTCAACCAAATAGTGAAATTTTCAATAAATAAAAACACAAATTTTCAACTAAAAAGTTCAATTTTCAACCAAAAAGATTAATTTTCTACCAAAAAAGATAAATTTTTAACAAAATATAAGAATTCTCCACGAAATAGTTAAATTTGTAATCTAAGATATGAATATTTAACTAAAATGATGGATCTTCAACTAGAATAGTTGAATTTTCAAAAAAAAAAAAAGATAACTCTCAACGAAAAATGAAACTTTCAGTTTAAAAAATTGTTAACAAAAAAAACTAATTTTTGACAAAATAGTCAAATGTACAAACAGAGAGATGAATTTTGTACTAAAATGATAAATCATGAACCAAAAAATAAAAATTTAACAGAGGAGTTCAATTTTTAACCGAACAGTTGAATTTTCAACAACAAATTTTTGTAATTTTAAATAAAAAACAGCTAATTTTCTACTGAAAAATATAAATTTTCAACCAAACATGGAATAGTTAAATTTTCAGTAAAAAAATTATTTGACAAAAAAAAAATAATAGTTAAATTTTCAATGAGAAATTAATTTTTCACTAAAATGAAGAATCTTCAACCAAAAAAAATGGATTTTCAACAAAAGAGAGTAATTTTGAAACAAAAAGATGAATTTTCTATCAAGAACATCAATTTTCCACCAAAAAGGAAAAAAAATATTTTTTTTAACCAGAAATGGAATAGTTAAATTTTCAGTTAGAAAAAATTAATTTTCCCCCAAAAAAACGAATTTTCAACAAAAAAAAGATTACTTTTCAAAAACAAAAATTAATTATTAACAAATTAGTTCCACATTCAACCTAGTAGTAAATTTGCAATCAAATTGTTGAATTTCCTGCCAAAAAAATATAAATTGTCAACCACGTAGTTGAATTTTCAATTGAAAAGGATGAATTTTCCAAAAATGGAATAGTTCATTTTTCAGTGAAAAATATTTATGTTTAACCAAAAACGAACAATAAATATCTAACGGAAGAGATGAATCTTCACAAATAAAATAAACTTGTAACAGAGTTCAAATTAAAAAAAAAAAAAAAAAATGAATTCTTAAAGCAAAATGTAATAATTGATATTTCAACCGAAAAATACGAATTTTCAACCACTAGTTAAATGTTCAACCAAAACATTAATTTTTAACCAAATAGTTAAATTTTCAGTAAAAAAATTAACGTTGAAATAAAACAAAAAAAATTTCAATAAAATAGGTAAATTTTCAACAAAAGAGATGAATTTTCAACCAAAATTATTGTATTCAACCTAGAAAGAAATACATTTTCCACCAAATTCTTGAATTTTCAACCGAATAGAATGGTTTTCTAACAAAATTGTTGAATTTTGAACAAAATAACTAAATTTTCAACCAAAGAAGATTAATTCTCAACCAGAGATGAATTTTCAACTAAAAAATGATGAATCTTCAACTGGAATAGTTAAATTCGCAGTTAAAAATTTAATTTTTAACCAAAACAGAAAAAGAATATTCAGCCCTAGAATTTTTTTTCGTTTTGAAAGGGTGTTTATAGATTTTAGAAAATTTTGAATTTCAGGGTGGAGAAAAATTCCAATTGCCAAGCTTTCGAAAATTGGCTACAATAATTTCAATGTAAATGTAAAAATATTTGCAAAAGCAATCAAACTTATTGATAGTCGTAAAATTTTTTTTCTAAAGTAACGATTTTTGCAGATACTTATGTTATCAATTCCTTACTTATTTACAAACGTAACTTCGTTACCAAAAAAAGTAACTAGTTACTTCTCATCACTGGTACTCTATCACAATTTTTCCCTTTCCAGCACAGAATAAATATCTTTTTTAATAAAATTCGAGATGACTATAAATAAAACAATTGTCTCCAAATGTAGATTTCTTTATTCTGGACTTTAACAAAACGTAGTCATAATAATACACAATCCAGTCTAGTGTCAACTGTTCAGTGGTCTGATGAAAACTTATTTATCAAAATGAACTGATTCAATGAAACAAAGAACAACTTATATGGTAACTCAGAATATGATTGTTTGGCGATTGAAAATGGCGAGGTTGAACCGACCCCACCAGACCACTGGACGGTGAGTGATGAGTGTCACACAAAATTCAAGTTCCTGAAGTTCAACTCAAACCTCAATACAAAACGTGCTTATATTATACATTACACAATAGTTTGAGTACTCTTAATTAAAATTTCATGGTTTTCCAAACACTTCGATATCAAGATGCCTCGATCCGACTCAAACTTCAAGTTTCGAGTTCACCCTTTCGTCGAAGCCATCAAACTCTTGACATCGAATGTCATTCAAATCAATACGTCGATAAAAATAAAAAATAATAATAAAGAACTCATATCATTTGCCACTTACTTTCATTCTATAAAAATTATCCGTTAAGTCTCAAGCTACAAGAATCGTAGAACAAAAGCGTAAAATATAATAAAAATAATTTCTGGGAATTCCTTGGGGTTTGGCTTACATGTAATTACTCGTCGGATTTGAATGATTCGACCTCCTCATTTGGCGTTTCAAAGTGGCAAGATGATCGAGCGTTTCCTCATAAAATACTTCCTGCTTCTCCTTCGGTAGGGTCCTCAACATGACCTCAAGGTACGAACAAAATCTTCCCACTGTGTCGCCACTGTTTGCACTGTTCATGGCAGTTTCATCAGCACTTCGGACGCAAACTTGTTTAAAAGCAACCGCGTCAACTTCCTGCTGCGAATTAACATTACTCCTCTTTCGAGAATTCGCATCATTCACAGTCACAGTATTTCCATTCTTCCTCGCATGTAGATCTCTGTAATCGTTTCTTGGTACCACGACTCTCAATTCATTCAATTGTCCAAAGTTTCTGGCATTATTTACAGTACTGACTGCCTGTGAATCTGTGAGGTGTGCTGGTGGTTTGGGGTCTCTCTTCGGCCTTGTGATTGGTTTTGGAATCGGTTTTTTAACTGTTCTGTGACTGCCAGGTTTAGGTCCGGGTTTTCCTCTAACGTAGTTTCTTTTTAAGACTTTCTTTCCGTTTATGGTCACCACTTTCGACGCAACTAACTTTGGCGCTGGCTTTGTTGGGACCGTTCTTTTAGGTTTGTTCCTGAAAATTAACCATTTTTTCCAAGTGCTAACAATTCAGGGAATAAATAATAGTAGCAATAGGTATATGCAGGGATGCCACTCACTAATGCACTCGACATTTATCAATTGTAATTTTTCTCTAATTTATTAATTTATTTTCTATAAAAGGAAGGGCGTTTTCAAACTTTTAGCTAGCTTAAACATTTTAATCAAAATTTCAACAAAAATCAGTACATTAATTTTTAAGCAAAACAAAAACGAATTCTCAACTACACAGTACAATTTTCAACCAAAGATTCTTCCCATAAGCAACAAAAAATTCTATTTTTTATGAAGAAGAAAATAATAAAAATACACTACCACCAATTAATATGTGAACATCCATTCTTTTAGTATTTAAAATTGGTTGTTTTTGGATTTTTAATTTTATAAATTCTGAGAAGATACTTTAATTTTCAAACAAAGAGATGAATTTTCAACTAAAATGATGAACTTTCAATCAAAAAATGTAATCGTTAATATTTCAACCAAAAAAGATTAATATTCAACAATATAATTGAATCCTTAACAAAAACAGGTTATTAATTTTCAACCAAGAGATGAATTTTCAATAAAATAGATGAATTTTTAACCGAAAAACAATATTCTTCAACCAAGACGATAAATTTTCTACCAAAAAAGGCAAATTTTGAACCAAAGTACATGAATTTTCAATTAAGAAAGACAAATTTTCGCAAAAATTAAATCTCCAAACAAAAAATAAATTTTCAACAAATTAGTTCAGAATTCAACCAATTAGTTGATTTTTCAACCCAGAAGATGAATTTTCTACAAAAAGCAAATTTTTTTAAACAAAATACATGAATTTTTAACCAAATAGTTGAATTTTTAACTGAGAAATATAAATTTATAATAAAAAAGGAAGTTACATCTGCAGTTCAAAAAAATAAATTTTCAATTAAAAAAAAGGAATTTTCAATCAAACAGATGAATTTTCAAGTAAGAAGATTAATTTTCTACCAAAAATGGCGAATTTTTAACGAAACAGTTTAATTTTCAACCAGAAAAATGAATTTTTAACAAACTAGTTCAACTTTCAAACAAGTAGTTTGACTTTCAACTAAGAAGATACATTTTCGGCTAAAAATGATATAGTTCAATTTTCATTTAAAAAAATTAATTTTCAGCCAAAAAACGAATTTTCAATAATACAGTTAAATTTTTCACCAAAGAAATTAATTTTCTACCAAAATTGTTTAATTTTGAACCCAAAAAGACGAATTTTCAACAAAAAAGTTGAATTTTCAATAACAAAACTGTTGACTTTCCTATAAAGTGGATTAATTTTTCACCAAATAGTTGAATTTTCAACCAAAAACATGAATTTTTGACGCAGAAGATTAATTGTCTATCGAAAAATAGAACGATTGAATTTTTAGTTTAAAAAGTTAATTTTTAACCAAAAAGAGAAACGAATTTTCAAGAATATAGTTAAATTTTCAACCAAAGAAATGAATTTTTTACCGAGAAGAATGATTTTCTACCAAAAAATGAGATTTTTGATCAAAATACATGAATTTTTAACCAAATAATTGAAGTTTCTAGTGAAAAAAAGATAAATTTAAAATAAAAAATGGAAGGGAAATTTTCAGTTACAAAAATTAATTAAAAAAAAAGAAAAAGAATTCTCGACAAAATCGTTTGATTTTCAAACAAATAGATAAATTTCCAAATAAATAGATGAAACTTCAACCAAAAAATTACTTTTCTACCACAAAAAGGTCAATTTTGATCAAAAGAGTATAGTTTTTAAGTTCGAACGTTTAAAGTCGAATGTTTTCGAAAACCTTCGACGTTTCATCCCGAAAAAATGAATTTCCAGCCAAACAGATAATTTTCAATCAAGACAGCTTAATTTTCAACCAAATAGTTGCATTTTCAACCAAAAAAGATGAATTTTCTACCAAAAGAGATGAATTTTCAACAAAAAGTTGAGTTTTTAACCAAATAGTAGAATTTTCAATTAAATTGTCAAAACTTCACACAAAAAAGATTAAACTACATCAAAAAACCGTTGCATTTTCAACCAAATCGTTAAATTTTCAAGCTAAATACGAATTTTTTCGAAGACAGTTGAATTTTCAACCAAAAATTTAATTTTTAACCAAGAAAAAAGACTTTTCTACCCAAAAAGACGATGTGCAACAAAACCGTTGAATTTTCGACCAAAAAATATGATTTTTCAACAAAATAGTTGAATTTTTAACCAAAAAGTTAATTTTCACCGAAGTAGTTGAATTTTTAATCCAAAAAGATGAATTTTTAATCCAAAAAGATGAATTTTTAATAAAACATTTCAACTTTTAACCCAAGAAATCAAATTTTCAACAGAAAAGTTAATTTCAACGAAAAAATATAAAATTTTCAAACTCATTGTGGATTTTTTTTTACCAAAAATACGAATTTCCAACAAAAAGGTTAATTTTTAACTGAATAGTATAATTTTCTACCAAAGCAGTTGAATTTTTAACCCAACAAGTTCATTTTTAACCGAGAAAGAAGACTTTTATCAAAACAGATATATTTTCCATCCAAAAGGACGAATTTTTTATAAAAAAGACGAATGTTAAAGCAGTTACAATTTCAACAAAAAAGAGGACTTTATAACAAAATAGTTTCATTTTCAACAAAATAATTAAATTGCCAACAAAATAGTTGAATTTTTAATCCAATAGTTGAATTTTTAAGCCAAAAAGATGAATTTTTGGGAAGACGAATTTTCAACAACAAAATTTATGTACAACCAAATAGTTGAATTTTCAACCAAATGGTCGAATTTTCAAACGAAACAAAATTAACTTTTAACCAAAAATAGTTCGATTGTCTTGATGTGTTGTCTGATATTAAATAGCATTTTCATAAAATAGATTACCATAGATTTCATACATAGATTAATTAAATTTTCTTTACTTTTTTTTTTAAATAAAATCTAAAGTGAGATGGATTAAAGTGACTAAAGTGGCCTTTTCCTTAAAAAGAGTGACATATTGAGTTTTTTCTCAAAAAAAGGTACTAAAACGTGACTTTTTTTTTGAAAAAGTTACGAAAACATGACTTGAACAAAAAAGTGATTTAAGTGACTAGTGGCAGCCCTGGGTATATGTAATACAAAGGTAATTACATTCCATCCTGCTCGAGAAAAGTCATATGATTGTAGTATTCCCATCGTGGCTCTAATTTTCGACCTGATTGTGAGGCTTTCTTTAATGTCGTTCTCTCGCCACGATATTTTTCACGAAGATGTGTCCAGTCTCTTCTTGGGACGTCGGGCTGCGTTCCTTCAAAATTATATTAAAGTTCAAAATCTCAGCATTAAGTTCTCTTCTTTTTTTATTTTGTAAGAAAAAAACATTCCAAATTATATTAAAGTTCAAAATCTGAGCATTAAGTTCTCTTCTTTTTTTATGCTTAATATAATGAATAACTTAAATATAATAGTAGACTAAACCAAAAGATGAATTTTCAAGCAAATAGTTCAATTTTCCTTAGAAAGAAAAATAATTTTCTTTAATAAAAGCGAATTTTAAACCAAATAGATGAATGCTCATTTATTCGACTAAAATTATGAAGCTTCAAACAAAACAAAAAAATTTTTAACGAAGTAGTTAAGCTTTCAACCAGGTAGATAAATTTTCAACTAGGAAAGATGTATTCTTAACGAAAAATATAATGGTTCATAAATAAACAAAAAATTTTTTTAATTTTAAACAGAAAATCGTTCAATTCAACCAAAAATTCGAATTTCCAACAAAAAATAGTTGAAGCCTCAACCAAAACAGGGATGAATTTTCAATCCAAAAAGGCAAATTCGCAACTAGATTAGATTTTTCAGTCTAGAAAGAAACAAGAATCAACCAAATTGTGAAATTTTCAATCAAAAAGTTTATTTTCGACTAAAAAAGATGATTGTTTAACGAAACAGTTGAATTTTCAAGAAAGTAGAAGAATTTTTAACCAAAGGAGATGAATTCTGATCCAAAAAAGATGACTTTTCTACCAAAAGATGATCTTTCAATACAAGAGGTCTAATGTTCTATCGAAAGAGACAAGTGTTGAATTTTCGACCAAAATAATTCAATTATGAACCAAAAAGTACAATTTTTAACCGTAAGATATGAATTCTGAACCAAAAATGTAATAGTAGTAATTTAAATTAAGAAAAATAAACTTTGAAACTAAAAAAATGATTTTTCAATCCAAAAAGACGAATGTTCAACAAAACAGTTAAATTTTCGACCAAAAAAGACGACTTTTTATCAAAACAGTGGAATTTTCAACGAAATAATTACATTTTCATCCAAATAGTAAAATTTTGGAACAAAAGATATAAATTCTGAACGAAAAATATAACTGTAGACTCTCAACCAAAAATACTTGGATTTTTTTATTGTATTTGATTAATTCAGTTTGCATTTGAGCGAAAAAATGAGAAAAAGGATAATTTTCTTAAAAACAATCCATTTTATTAGAAAAAAATTTAGTCTCCCGGAAAATAAAATGATTTTTGCAACTTTTTCCACTCCTCGATAATATTTAAAAATTTTGATTAAAAATAGGGTACTATAGAGACCTAATCTTGAAAATAGCGGACTGCAAAGAGGAATAAACTATAAAATGTGAAATTGTAACTGATTTATTTACCTAATTCTTTTTCAATTTCTAACCAAACGTTTTTTCTGGCCGGCAGATCCCGTTTTTGGTATTTGTCCCAGAGTATTGTGCGAAGTCGAACGGCATTTATGAGTCGAAGTACGTAATCATCTTTCTCAACTTGCTTTTCTTCTGGTGTTTCTTCCTCCACTTCTTCAACGTTCAACTCAATATCTTCCTGGTCGTCATCAATATTTACAACTTTTTCTGGACATTGCCTCTCGTGCCATTCGCTGTCTTTATTTTCAACAACTTGTCCACAATGTACACATATCTAAGAAGTTTAATAGAGAATTTGTAATTTTGCACATCGAAAATCCAAGCACACTTCACAAATAAAATTGCTCACAAAACAGAGGTAATAGGATGATTTTTCACGAAAAAAGGGAAATAAATTCTTTGAAATAAAATTAATGCATAGGTAGAGTTGAATTTTAAACCCAAAATGATGAATTTTCAAAAAAATTTAAATAGTTGAATTTACAAACAAACAAAAATTAATTTTATACTAAACAGTTGCATTTACAACCATATAGTTGCATTGTCAAGCCAAAAAGACGAACTTTTTAGAAGACAGTTGAATGTTTAAGAAAGAAAGAACAATTTTCAACCTTCCTATGATCTTTTTACAAAATCGTTGAATTTCCAGCAAAATAATTCAATGTTCAACAAAATCGTTGAATCTTTAAACATATAGTTGAATTTTTAATCAACTAATTAAATTTTTAACCCACAAATATGAATTCGCAGCCACATGGTCAAATTATCAAAGAAAAATATTAAACTTCAACCAAAAACAGTTGCATTTTCAACCAAATAGTTGAATTTTCTATCCAAAAAGAAGAATGTCCAAAACAAACTGACTTTTTGAAAAAATATTGGAATTTTCAAGAAAATAATAAAATTTTCAACCAAATAGCGGAATTTTGAAGATACAAAGATGTATTTTCAAGAAAAATGATTAATTTTCAACTAAAAAAGATACATTTTAAACCAAATAATTGACTTTTCAGCTAAAAAGGATAAAATTTCAACCAAAAAGGGGAATAGTTAAATTTTCACTTGAAAACATTATTTTTCTTTGAAAAAACAACGAATTTTCAACAAAAAAATTAAATTTTCAATCAAAAAGACTAGTTTTCAACAAAATAGTTTAATTTCCAAAATTTTTAATTTTAATCGAAGAAGGATGATTTCTTCACAAAATTCTTGAATTTTCAACAAAGCGAATAAATTTTCAAGCAACAAAAATTAATTTTTAACCGAAAGAAACAAATTTTCAACAAAATAGTCGAAATTTCAACCGAAGAAATCAATTTCCAACAACAAAAAAAGAATTTTTTTCAAAGTAGGTTAACTTTTAACCAAATAGTTGAAATTTGAACCATAAATGATGAATTCTCAATGAAAAATGTAAAAATTGATATTTCAATCTGAAATAATTTAAATTTTGAGTAAAAACCGGTGAACTTAACTAAACAGGACAAATTTTAAACAAACTAGTTAAATCTTCAGCCAAAACAGAATAATTATTATCAATAAACCAGTTGCATTTTTAACCAAAAACAACAAGATTTTTGCAAGAAGAGCTGAAATTTCAAACCAAAAAGACGATTTTTAAACAAAAGAGTTAAATTTTCAACCAAGGAAGATTTTTCAGTCAAAAAGAAATTTTTTTTAACCAAATTGTTGAATTTTCAACAATATAATTACTTTTTTAACAAAATAGATAACTTTTAACCAAACAGTTGAATTTTAAACCAAAAAAATGAATCCTTAGCTAATAAGATTAATTTTCTACAAGAAAAGACAAATAACAAAAATAAAAAACAAAATACAAGAACATTCAAAGAAATAGTTGAATTTTTAACTGAAGATTAATTTTCAACAACAAAAAATGGGTTTTTAACCAAATTCTTGAATTTTCAACAAAAAAGCTCAATTTTCAAGCAATAAACACGAATTTTCTACTAAATAATTCAAGGGTCAATCCATAAAATGATTTTTGGGAAAGTGATTCAACTTCCACCAAGTAGACGAATTTTGAACCAAAAATGTGACTTTTTAACAAATTAGTTGAATTTTCAAAACGGTAATTAAATTTTGAAGCCAAAAACATAATTTATACCCAAAAGACAT
The DNA here is from genome assembly GCA_932195095.1 of Andricus curvator. Taxonomy (NCBI): domain Eukaryota; kingdom Metazoa; phylum Arthropoda; class Insecta; order Hymenoptera; family Cynipidae; genus Andricus; species Andricus curvator. The sequence continues at coordinate 134,075 of CAKNYM010050953.1, forward strand.
GAATTCTGAATAAAAGAATAAAAAAGTTGATTTTTTAACTAAAAAGAATTAATTTTCAATCAAAAATAGTTGGATTTCCTTATTGGGTTCTACTAATTCAATTCCAATTTTAGCAAGAAAAAAAAAAAAAGAAAGATTCTTGAAAATAGAGGGAAGAGGAATTTTTAAAAAAAGAGAAAGAGTGTAAATTAATAACGAATCAAAGCATAGACATTTGTTTATATTTTCTGATTTTGAAATTATATCTTGATCAGATTAAAAAGCAAAGAAAAAACAAACAAATGAATATTTTGATTAAGACATGCTTTTCTATAAGACGTTGATGTTAAAAATTTTGAGGTTTTAATTTGAAATCATTTAATTTTTAACCCTTCATTAAGAATTTTTTATTCTTGAAGCTATTAACATTAAAATATTACTTAATTTTAAACGCTTTCAGCTTAATATTATTATCTTTGAGCGTATTCAATTTAAAATTAAAATTGCCAAAGAAAAATTTCGTAAGATTTAAGATTGGGTTTATATCATTAAATTTCTTATTTATTTTTTAAGCTATTTACGGTCGAACATAAAATTGTCGGAAAACCGGTGAATTTACTCCATTTACTCCAGAAAACAACAACGCAAAAACGTTTCCTTGGTTTCAGAAAATCAACATACACACTTGACGCACCAAGTTTTCATTTATTTCTCTCAAATTGCCAAAAAAATGACTTATTCTAGAAGCAAAATATTTTTAAAATCAAATATCGCCCGTGGAAAGACTTATTCATCGGGAAAAGCCGAAATTTTAAAATGTTCAAATTTTAACCTCAAAGTTTTCAATTTTCCGAATCAAGTTTTTGACATGAAAATGGTAAACAAACATACGAAAAAAGATAAAATTCAATTTATAAATATGCTGAGAATCGTCAGTGATATAAGTTGAGCGTTGAAATGCTAAATTAGGAGCAGAATGAATAAATTACGAATCAATGAAAACGAAAGCACGAAAGGGAAGCAAGCGAAGGGAGGAGTCATAACCTCAAATATCTATTAGTGTACTTACGTATACAAGATTATTAGCGTCCGACATTTTCGAAGCTCTTATCTTATGGCACTTTCTGTTCCAGATATTTATTCACTTCACAATCCAAAGTTTTTCGATCCAGCGTGATTAGCGTAACGGTAAAAAAAAGTTCGTTAAAGACGGAAAAATGTAGCTAAATAGAGCCAAACACCGCCAAAACCATAATTCCGAAAATACACGAAAAAGGACGATTTGCGTGGCATCTCCATGGCTGCCAACACAAAAATAATACAAACAATTCACTACAGGTGGCGCTGATGCCGATTCAAGATTATTAGCGGGAAATTCAAACGGTAAATTCATTTTATGCAAAATTCGTACTGAATAAGGCATTTTTTCATCATGAATTATTTTTATTCGATAAGCGACATATTTTATAAGAAATTTTATATTGTACAAACCGTTATTACTTGTCTAAACAATTTTTTTTAACCTGTAATTCAAGAAAAATTATTTTCCAGGATAAATGATTCAGTTTATAAATGCCAAGAGTAATATTTCTTGTTTAACATATTTTTTATTTAAACAATTTTCATTTTTTAAAACAATTTTTACCCTGTAAATCGTAAAAAGTTATTATTTTCTGGAATTAATGACACAATTAGCTAATGTTGATAGTTATATATATTTTAAGGATACATGGAAATTATTTAAACAATTTTTATTTGTTTAAATAATTATTTTGCCTGTTAATCGTGAAAAGTTACTATTTTATAGAATTAATGAAGCAGTTCATGAATTTTAAGAGTGATATTTTTTGTGGAAAACAGTTTTTAATATTTTATCTCAGAACTTATACCCAAATTGTTTAAACAATAATCAGGGTGACCGTTTTAATCAATGAAAATAATTAATTAATATAAATTTAAAACAGACAAAGTGGATCTGCTGTATTTTAATCTTTTAAAATTGAAGTTTAAATATTTTTTTATTCAAAAATTTTGTATTCAAACGTTCAATAATTTACATTCTAAATGTTCTGAATTGAAAATGAATTAATTAATAAATTTTCAATATTATATCACTTTAAGCTATTTTAGAAACATTAAAAATTGAAGGATAAAATTCTTTTTAATTGAACAGTTTCTAAATTAGAATTGTTCAATTGTTATTTATACATCAAAATTTGTTTTGGTATTGAAATATTTTTATATATTCCCTTAACATTATTTTTGCAAAATGAAAAATAATTTTGCCGGGAATACCAAGAAAACTTTTTTATTATCTTAAAACAATTCCTTCATCCTTTTAAAACTTCAACATTTTAATTCAAAATCTTTTCTTTTTTAATTTTTTGGAATCTTTTCAAATTTTAAATTATTTTTGAAATTTTTAACTTTCGTAAATTGTACAGTTCAAAGATTCAGATTCAATTTAAAAAAAATGTAAATCCAAATTATCATTTACAATACTCTAAATTGAATAATGAATGAACTTTGTAAACTTTAAAAATTATATCATTTTAAGCAATTTTAGACTAGAAACATAAAAAATTGAACAATTACAATTTTTTAACGTAGCACTTTTCAAATTAAAATTATTTTTTCAAAATAAAAAGTTATTTTTCCAGGAATATCAAGAAATTTTTTATTATCTTAAAAACATTCAAAATCCTTTAAAAACTTATTTTATTTCAAAATCTTTATTTTGTTTTAACTTTTATGAAATCTTTTCAAATTTTGAATAATTTTTGAATTTTTTCAACATTTCTAAACATCTTTCGAAATTTTTCGATTTTTTCATAAAATATATTTCAAAAATCCTGCAAAATAAAAAAAATTGTCTTGAAACCTTCCAGATTCCTTTTTAGCAACTTTGAAAATCTTTTGAAATATTCTCTTAAAATTAAAATTTCAGAATAAAAAATCACTTTCAATTTTCCTAGGAATCTTTTATTCTTTTGAAACCTATCACGATTCTTAAAAAGCTTCTAAATTTTTTGTTCGAAATCTGCAAAAACCTACATTTTCCGTTAAATTATTGGAAATAATTCCAAGTTTTTAATTAATTTTGAATCTTTTCAAAAATAATAAATATCTCTTCAAATTACTCGAACTTTTTCCGAATTATTAAGTGTTAAATTATTAATTATACATAAAAATTCAATTATTTCCATTACGAATTAAAATTTTTATAAATAGAACAATTAAATTTGTAATGTTCAAAGTTTAAAAACTTTCTGACATTTTAACGATTCAAGACTTTCTATTTCAACGAGTTCGGTTTCAAATTGTTTATTTTTTAATATTTGATTTACAATTGCTCGTTTTTAATAAACAGTTCAATTTTTGCTAAATATCAAATAATTGTTCTTTTTCTTAATTAAAAATTTTCAAATTGAGTGGATTAAAAATGGAATATTTTAAACTGAAACAATATTTTAGTAGAATTTAAAATTATTTAAAAATTGAAAATATTTTATAAACTTTCAATCGGACGTAATTACGAATTGAAACTATTCGATTTTTAACTTTAAAATCTGTAAATTATTAAATTTGAACGGATTCAGAATTGTTTTGTAAATAAATTATTCACTTTTTAATACATAAAACACATTTTAGTTTTAAAAATCATTAATTATTTTTATTCACGGTTAACTAAAAATGTTTTCTATCAAAAATTTTCGATTACAAACGTTTTTAATTTTTTCAGTCTTCAAAACTGCATTTTAAAATTCTTTAAATTAAAAATGTACGCTTAAAACTGAAGATCTAAAATAGAAAATTTGTTAGGTTCAAGCTTTTAGAATTCTAAACTGAATATCATATTTGGAAAAGTTAACAATTGAACTTAACATTTAAAAAAAGTTGATCTGTCATTTCCAAAATACTAAAAATATGGCTCTTAACATTCATTAACTGCTTCATTAATTCCAAAAAAATAGTAACTTTACACGATTTACTATATATCATAATATTATACAATAAACAATAAAAAATTATCAAATTTAACAATATTTATTATGAAATCAATACACACATAATACTCTTAAAGAGACTAAAGCAAAAAAATCTGAATTTCGGTTTTGTATCATAAAAAATAACGCAATGTGACTATTTTTATACAAAACCATTTAAAACATGCGAATTATACGTAGAAAGCGTTTTGTAATTAAAAAGGCAAACAATTTTAATTTAGAAATCGACTTATCTTAAAAAGCACCTAACATTCACCTTCATACTTTCAGAAGAAGTAACATCTTTCTCAATATAAAAAATCTCTTCTCATTTTTTTGTTTTATTGCATTTTATCCAGCCACTCGATTTTTTGTGTTTAAAATAAAATAATAATAAAAAAAAGAAGAAAATTACTGAAAAAATGTGAACTGGATAAAAAGCAAATGATACTTTTTCTTAGTATTAAATTGGATACATATTCAAATATATCAATCGCTTATACTTTAGTAATATCTATGGAAAGTCAGCGATTGGTCAAGAATAATAATTAATATTAATAATAATTTTTAATACACAATATGCAAGTACGTGTCAAACAAATGCATGTAGAATGTTTTAACTTTTATAAACGTTTAAACAATTCTTCAGCAGAATACCTGTCATTTTTCTTATCTCAAGTAGAAAAAATACTTTTCTTAATCCTAAGAAGAATAATGATTGCGAACTTCTAAGAGAGTCATTTTTTGTACTTGTACGCTTGCTTCATCACAAGGACTGTAAGGAATAAATTCTTTTTACACTCTCAGGGATCACAGTGCAAAAGGAGCTCAAAAAAGGGGCAATAGGGTCATTTTTTCACGAAAAAGGGGGAAAATATTACACATTAATTTTTAGATGTAAAAAAGAAAAATCTTTTTATAAGAAATGTATTTTTTAAATAATGACTTCTGATATTAAAGATTTTTTTTTCAAATTGGATAGAGTTACAATGGGATAAATCAGAGATGGAGTTTGTTTTTAAATTTCATAAAATCCCTACAGAGAGTCCATTGTATGACTATTAATTAAAAAAAAAAAAACTTATTTGCCAGTAGCGATCCATTTTCGAAAAATAGAATTTTTTTAAAACATTTTTCTTTTATGAATTGAAATCTTTTTTTTATTAAATTCTCATATTCAATTCAACAGTTGGAAATTAAAGAAAATTCAACTGTTGAAAACTCAATGTTGAATTTTCCTTCTTTTTAATTTTCTTCAATTTTCAACAATAGAATTTTTTGATCAAAATTCAATTAAGAATCTTCTTTACTGTTTATTAGTTAATAATTCAATTTTCAATAGTTGAATTTTTTACAGTTGATAGTTCAATTATCAATTTTCTTCTGTTTTCGAGATATTAAATTTGGTCTAATTTTTATTAGTATTCAATATTAAATTTTTTCCATTTTCAACATTTGAATTTTCGTCTGTTGGAGATTCAATTATAAATTTTCTTTAATTTTAAACAATTAAATATTCAATTTTCAACAATTGAATTTTCAGTTTCCTTGAACTTAAAACAGTTAAATATTCAAATGTTGAAAATGGAAGAAAATTGAATTTTCGACAATTAGATATTCAATTTTCTTCAATTTTTAACATTTGAATTTTCATCTGTTGAAAATTCAATTATCATCTGTTGGAAATTCAATTTTCATCTGTTGGAAATTCAATTATCAATTCTCTTCAATTTTTAA
>CAKNYM010050953.1:139786-176283 GCA_932195095.1 Andricus curvator
ATTTTCATCTGTTGGAAATTCAATTATCAATTCTCTTCAATTTTTAATTTTTTTTCACTTTTCAAAAATTAAATATTCAATTTTCGACAAATGAATTTCCATTTTTTCTTCAATTTAAATTTTCATCTGTTGAAAATTCAATTATCAATTCTTTTCAATTTTCGACAGTTAAATATTCCATTTTCAACAATTGAATTTTCAGTTTTCTACAATTTAAAACAGTTGAATTTTCAAATGATGAAAATTGAATTTTCAACTGTTGAAAATTGGTAATTGAATTTGCAACAGTAGAAAACTAAATTTTCCAAAACTTTCAACACTTAAATATTCAATATTCATAAATTTTCAACATTTGAATTTTCATCTGTTGAAAATTCAATAACCAATTCTGTTCAATTTTCAGCTATTAAAATTCAATTGTTGAAAATTGAATTTAAAACAGATGAAAATTAAGTTTTCTCAAATTTTCAATCGTTGAATATTCAATATTCCATTTTTAACAATTGAATTTTCAAATCATAAAAAATTATTTTTCAACTGTTGAATATTCCATTATCAATTCTCTTTAATTTTCAACAACTGAATTTTCAGTTTTGTTTAATTTGAACAGTTGAATTTACAAATGTTGAAAATTCAATTATTAATTCTTTTCAATTTTCGACCGATAAATATTCAATTTTCTTCCATTCAAAACAGTTGAATTTTCAAATGTTAAAAATTCTAGAAAATTTAATTTTCAACTGTTAAAAATTAAATCGTGAAAAACTGAAGAAAATTAATAACTGAATTTTAAACAGTTCAAAATTCAATTGTTGCAAATTAAATAAAATCGAATTTATTTTTAAAAATGTCGACAAAATTTGATTTTTTCAAAAATGGATCGCACTGGTAAATAATATTTGGAAAATTAATAGTCATTCAAAAGATTCTCAGTAGGGAATTTACAAAATTAAAAAAAAAACAACTCTGATCATCTTCTCGTTAGTTCGTTGGAAATCCATTAAAGGCGATATGAAAGTCCGACAAAAAATAAAAATTTGTATTAAAAATACCATCGTTAATCATTGAATCGCGATACTTTTTCGTCCAAAAAATAATTTTAGCTTCAAAGTTTTATTTAAATCCAACTTAAAATTTTACAATTCAAACTCGAAACTACTTTCCGGTCCGAAATTTCCCGCGTAATTTAAATACTGTATTCTCAAATGTAGCACATTTAAACAGAAAAGGGAAAAAAGGGAAAATTTGTCGATAATAGGGGACAGACTGTGATCCCTGCACTCTTTACTTTTCCTTTTCTGAGTCTTCCTAAAAATTGGACCTTCGAAGTTTTCGGTTCACAGAAGCAAGATGGTCCAGAGTCTCTTCGCAGAACATTTCCTGGTTCTCTTTTGGCAATTTTCTCAACATGACTTCCAAATACGAGCAGAATCGCCTTATTTCATCATCCTCGTCATCATCGTCAAGGTTCTGTACTTGCGTTTCCTGCAATTGTCGGATACAAACTCTCTTGTAGGAAATCGGATTCTCAAAATGTGTTCGCATCAAGGAACCATTCATATTTATTTCTTCGACAACGTCCACATCAGAGTCTGAAGATGAGACGGAAACTTCTCGTTTCCTGTTGTCGTTCATGGACATTGGTGGTGGTGGCAAAGCGTAAAGAGGTTCGATGTTGCTTCTGCTGCTTCGTTCACGTTTGTTTGGGGATGGGAAAAACTGGTGTGTTTCTTTTATCACTGGCTGATTATTGGAAGCAGAGTTGGAAGCCACGTTGGAGGTTCTTTGGGTCTCTGCTTTCTTCTTCCTTGACTCAAACATCTTTGGTACTGTAACTTTTGGCGAGGCGACTTTCGGAGATGCGACTTTTGGAGAGGAGGTTTTCTGAACCACTTCTCTCGGAGTCGTACGTTTTGGTACCGATTGTCTTGATGTGGAATTTTTGGGTGTAACAGCTGGAGATTGTCTGCAAATCAAATGTGGAAAAATGACCAAATTTTTTCGTTGTTGCATGCATCATCTTAAATTATTCATTTTCAGACCTCAAATGTTCAAGAATGCAGACTTCATAGTCTAAAATAATCTCAAAAAAGGGGAAATAGGGTATTTTTTTACTAAAATAGGGGAATAAGAGAATAAATTCGTTTAAATAAAATGAATGTAAGTAACACATTGAATTCAATATGAAACGCTCTAAATTCTGAAGATTTCAAGCTGAAATATACATCATTTTCAACAAAATAGTTAAACTTTCAACCAAAAGAGTTGAGTTTTCAAGCTAAAAAGTCATGTTTTAGAAAATCGTTGACTTTGAAACCAGAAAAAAATTATTTTCAACAAAACGGTTAATTTTCAACCAGGAAAGATGAAATTTCTACAAAATAGTTGAATTAACAACAACAAATTAATTTGCAATCAAACATTTGAGCTTTCAAACAAAAGATACGAATTTTCAACAAAATAGTTGAATTATTATCCTACAATAATGAATTTTCAATCAAATGGTCGAATTTTTCAACAAAATTATTAAACTTTAATCAAAAAACGTAGAACTTTCAACAAAAATAATTGAATGTTCAAGCCAAGAAGACGAATTTGTTAGAAGACAGTTGAACATTAAACGAAAAAAGTATATTTTCAACAAAGAAAGATCGCTTTTCTACCAAAAAAGAGGAATTTTTAACCCAATAGTTGAACTTTCAGTTAAAAAAATTACTTTTCAACTAAAGAGATAAATCTTTCACTGATCTTTAACTTTCAACGAAAAAATATTTTTATTTTAAGTCAAAAACAGTTAAAATAACCAAAAACAACGAATTTTTACGAAAAAATACTTGAATTTTCAACCAAAAAAGATTTGGTACCACAAGAGATGAACTTTCAACATAAGAGATTTAAAAACAAAGGAGTTTTTAAGCTAAAAACTTGACATTTTCAACCAAGAAAAATTAATTAATTTTCAACCAATGAAGATGAGTTTTTAATCAAGAAAGATGTTTTTTCTACCAAAAAAGAAGTATCTTCAATTATACAAAAAAACTAATTGAATTATCAACTACATAGATTAATCTTCAACCAAAAACATGAATTTTTAATTGAACTAAACTGAATTTTCAAACAAATTGTTGAATTTTCAAGCAAAAAAGATTAAATTTCAACCAAAAACAGTTGCATTTGAACAAAAGAGTAGAGTTTTCAAGGTAAAAAATTTATTGTTTTGGAAAACAGTTCACTTTTAAACCCAAAAAGATCAATTTTCAACAACAAAAATTAATTTTCCATCAAAAAAGATGATTTTTTAGTTTAAATTTATTTTCAACCTCAAAAAAAACGAAGTTTCAACGAAATAGTTAAAATTTCAACTAAAGAGATAAATCTTCAATAAAGTATTTGAATTTTCAATGAAAAAGGAAGAATTCTCAACCATAAAAGATTAAAATTTTAAATTAAAAAAAAATTCAACCAAAAATGACAACTTTTCAACCAAAATGTGGAATTTTTAACCAAACATTTCAATTTTCAAGCGTAAAAGACGAATTTTTCAAAAGACACTTGAACTTTCAAACAAATGGTCGAATTTTCAAGCAAAAACGGTTAAACTTCAACCAAAAACTGTCGCATTTTATCAAAAGAGTAGACTTTTCAAGGTGAAAAAAATCAGCGTTTTAAAAAAAGTTGACTTTTAAACCCAAAAAGATAAATTCTCGACAAAAAAATTAATTTGCAACCAAATAGATCCATTTTCAACAAGAAAATTTGAATTTTCAACAAAAAAGTTCAATTTTCAAATAAGAAATATGACATTTTTAATCCAAAAGGACGAATTTTCTATCCAAAACAGTTGAATTTTTAAACAAAAAAGATTACTTTTTAACAAAATACATAGTGGAACTTTCAAGCAAAAAGACGAATTTTCAACACAATAGTTGCATTTTTATCCAAATAGTTGCATCTTATATCCAAAAGAGACGAATTTTCATATAAACAGTTGAATTTCCGACCAAAAAAATAACTTTTTAACGAAATAGTTGAATTTTTAACCAAATAGTTGAAGTTTAAAATCGAAAAAGATAAATTTACAACCAAATGACCGAATGTTTATGCAAAAAAAATCAAATTCAACCAAAAACAGTTGCATTTTCAACTAACACTTAAATTTTCAATCCGAAAAGTTGAATTTTGAACAAAAAACTTAATTTCAAACAAAGAAAGATGACATCTACCGAAAAATTGAAGTTTAAATCCAAACGGATGAAGTTTCTATCCAAAAACTGTTGAATTTTAGACCAAAAAAGATTTTGTACCACAGAGATGAACTTTCAACATAAGAGATTTAAAAACAAAAGAGTTCTTAAGCTAAAAACTTGACATTTTCAACCAAGAAAAATTAATTCATTTTCAACCAATGAAGATTAATTTTTAATCAAGAAAGATGTTTTTTCTGCCAAAAAAGAAGAATATTCTATTATAAAAAAAAACGAATTAAATTGTCAACTAAATAGATTAATCTTCAACCAAAATCATGAATTTTTACCAAAGCCTTTTTCACAAAATAGTGGAATTTTTAACTAAATAGTTGAACTAAATTGAATTTTCAAATAAATTGTTGAATTTTCAAGCAAAAAAGATTAATTTGCAACCAAACAGTTGCGTTTACAACCAAATAGATCAATTTTCAATGAGAAAATTTGAATTTTTAACAAAAAAGTTCAATTTTCAAATAAAAAGTATGACATTTTTAATCCAAAAGGACGAATTTTCTATCCAAAACAGTTGCATTTTTAAACAAAAAAGATTACTTTTTATCCAAATACATAGTGGAACCTTCAAGGAAAAAGACGAATTTTCAACACAATAGTTGCATTTTTATTCAAATAGTTGAATCTTATATCCGAAAGAGACGAATTCTCAACAAAGCAGTTGAATTTTTAACCAAATAGTTGAAGTTTGAAATCGACAAAGATAAATTTACAACCAATGATAGAATTTTTATGAAAAAAATTCAAATTCAAGCAAAAACAGTTGAATTTTTAATCAGAAGTTGAATTTTGAACAAAAAACTTAATTTTCAACAAAGAAAGATGACTTCTACCAAAAAAATTGAATTTTCAATCCAAACGGTTGAAGTTTCTATCCAAGAATTGTTGAATTTTAGACCAAAAAAGATTAATTATTAACCAAATAGTTAAATTTTCAACAAAATAATTAAATTTTAGTATAATTTTTAACCAAAAGAGATTAATTCTGCAGGGTGGCGATTCGGCGGACGATTTCAAATTCCCGGTCATTTCCCGGTCATGTTTTTCAATTTTCCCGGTCAACTCAAAGTAACATATTTATATTTGCCCCAAAACGCAAACATTTATTTTAATTCATGACGTTCGTTCTAAACATCTTTTAACACAACAGAGTAAAACGTTGCAAAATAAATGAATTTTGAAAAACATACTTAAATTTTCCACTAAAAAATATCAATTTTTTACAAAAAAAAAGGGCATAGTTAAACTTTCAGTTGAAAAAATTAATTTTCAACAAAAAAAACGGATTTTCAATAAAATAGTTCAATTTTCAACCAAAGTGATGAATTTTCAAATCAAATTATGAATCTTTATCTGGAATAGTTAAATTTTAAACCAAAAAGATAAATTTTCAACTACAACAATGAATCTTTAACTGAAATAGTTCAATTTTCAAAACAAAAAATTAATTTTTACTAAAAAAAGATAAATTGTCAACCAAAACTTTAATAATTAAATTTCAAGTTAAAAAAATTAATGTTTAACCAAACAGATGAATTTTCAACAACAGCTATGGAATTTTAAATTGGAATAAGTTAAATTTTCAGTTAAAAAAATTAGTTTCAACAAAAAAAAAACTAACTTTTAACAACAACAAAAACTAACTTTCAAAATAATAGTTACATTTTCAAACAAAGTGATGAATTTTCAAATAAAATTGTAAATATTTAACTGCAATAGTTGAATTTCAAACCAGAAAGATGAATTTTTAACTGAAATGATGAATCATTAACTAGAATAATTGAATTTTTGACCAAAAAGATTAATTTTCAACCAAGAAGATTAATTTCTACCAAAAAAGACGAATTTTCAACTAACAAAGATAATTTTTCAACCAAAAATTGAATAATCAAATTTTTAGTCAAAAATGAATGTTCAACCAAAGACATGAATTTTGAACTAAAATTATGAAATATTCAACTGGATTAATAGATACATTTTCAGTTGAAAAAAAAAAATAATTTTCAACCAAAAAACATCCAAAGAAAAAACAAATTTTCAATCAAACAGCTCATTTTTCAACCAAAGAATTGAATTTTTAATTAAAACGATGGATTTTCAACTAAAAAAAAATTAATTTTTAACAAAAGAGCTTAACTTTCAACCAAATAATTTTATTTCAAACCTAAAAGATGAATTTTCAACTAAAATAATAAATATTTGACTGGAATACTTGAATTTTTAACCGAAAAGAAGAATTTTTAAACAAGAAGATTAACTTTCAAAGAAAAATAAGATAATTTTTTACCAACAAAAAAATCGATTTTTTGACAAAATACATGAATTTTCATCGGAATAGTTAAATTTTCAATTAAAAAGACAAATTTTTATCCAAATTGTGGAATTCCGAACTTGAAAATTTTAATTTTCAACTCAGAATGGAACAGTTAAATTTTCGTTTAAAGAAATTAATTTTCAACCAAACTGGTGAATTTTCAAATAAAATGATGAATCTTCAACTGAAATAATGAATCTTTAACTGGAATAGTTTAATTTTATGCCAAAAAGATGAATTATCAACCATAAAGTTTAATTGTCTACAAAAATAGATGAATTTTCCACAAAGTACATACATTTTCAAACAAATAGTTTAATTATTAAATGAAAAATATCAATTTTCAACCAAATAGTTGAATTTTCATCAAAAAAAGATACATTAATTTTAACAAAAGTTTAACTTTTAACCCAGTAGTTGAATTTCTAACTAAAAAACGATGAATTCGCAACGAACAATGTAAAAAAAATTTCTATTATAATTCACAAATATTTCTTCTTTGAAATTCTACTTCTACTCTGAAAACTGCTTGAAGTACTTTTATTACCTAAAATTTAGAAGAGGAAACTTTCAAATTGTGACGAATTCTGACTTGAAAGAGGGATTTTTAAAAATTCCTTTTTTCTCAATCCGAATTATAATTCCTTTAAAAAATTCCCATTCCATGTAAAACATTCCCTGTTCCAAGTGAAATTATATTTCTTGAATTTTGCTATGATCACAAGTAAATTCCCGGTCATTTCCCGGTTTTTTCCCGGTCAATAAAATTCCAGGTCATTTCCCGGTTTCCCGGTCAAGTCGCCACCCTGATTCTGAACCAAAAATACGATAATAGTATTCTCAACCAAAAAGAAAAAACTTTCAGCAAAAAAAGTTGGATTTTCTTATTAGGCCATATTAACTCAATTCGCATTTACGCGAAAAAACGAGAAAAAGGGTAAATTTCTTGAAAAAAATGGAAAAAAAGAGGAAATCGTAAAAAAAAATGGAAAAAAATTTGATTTCTGAGAGTGTGAAATTATTTGCAACGTACTGTTGTTTCTTTTGACGAGTTGCAACCAGGAAAAGAAGAGGAGCGTAATATTGCCAACCAGTTTTATCTCCAGCTTCCACCCTGCGTCTCTCACCATGAAATCTGTGTCTAATCAATGTCCAAAGGGATCTTGCTTTTCCTGCTTCCAATCCTAGAACCAAGTAACATCGTCAATTGAAAAATAATTGAGAATCAGCCGAATAAAATGTAAATACTGAAATATTCATGATTAAAGTATCCACTATGAATACCTAATTCTTCATCAACGTCAGCCCAGAGTTCGGTCTGGATCTTAGTATTTCTTTCAAGTTTATTCATTCGGGTATCCCAAAGAGGTTGCCGGCTATGAACGGCGTTAATAATCCGCATAGTATCATCATCTTTTTGGGCTTGTGTTGCTCGTGCTGGACTTCGAACTGCATTTTCCACCTCGTTTTCATCTTCGCTCGAACTTAAAACGTCTGGTTCTTCGTATAAGCCAGGACTTTCTTTTACTGTGCAGTTTCGGGAGTGTCGTTTTTGGTCCTTGGTATCGACGACCTTCGTACAGTGCATACATATCTGTATAGTGTGATATTTTTCCGAATGAACTACGATAGCACATGCACTTGAGAAATTACTTGCGGTTATTTTGAGAAGAGAGAAAAAACGTTTCAAAATTTTGCAATACCAACTTAGTAAATAAATGAAATAAATCAAATAAGTATTAGTAATAAATAAAAATTTAATCTAAATTTCAATATCAGGGTATCTATATGATGGATGCTTTTAAATTCCTGGCCAATTTAAGACAGTTCAAAAGATTACGGATTTGGAAAAGAATTGTAATTCTGATTTCGAACAGAGAATTTTTTAGAAGAATTCTAATTCTAAATTTAAAGATCGATTTTTTTTAATTTCCATCTTCTAAATCAGAATTAAAATTATTTTCCGAAATTCCAATTTCCCTATCCTAAAGCCAAAATTATAATTCATTACGGAAATTTGCTCTTCAAAACTTAAAATGATTAAATAAGAAAGAGAAACTTTCAACCAAAAATGGAATAGTTAAAATCTCAGTTAAAACAGAAAAGATAATTTTTAACCAAAATGATAAATCTTTAACTGGAATAGTCGAATTTTCAATAAAAAAGACGAAATTTCAACAAAATAGATAAACTTACGACGAGAGAAGATAAATTTTCAACCAAACATTGAATAGATAAATTTTTAGTTTAAAAAGTTAATTTTTCAATCAAAGGGATGCATTTTTAAAGAAAATTATGGAATTTTCAACAAAATAGATGAATTTTCAATGAGAGAATATATATGTATTCTTTCAAACATTGGATAGATACATTTTTAGATTTAAAGATTCATCTTTTAACCAAAGGGATGAATTTTTAACTAAAATTATTGAATATTCAACTTTAAAAAATTAATTTTCAACCAAGAAGTTTAATGTTCTAATAAAAAAGACAAATTTTCAGCAAAATACATGAATTTTCAACTAAAAAAGATAAATCCTCAACCAAAAATGGAATAGTTAGATTTTCAGTAAACAAAATTTTTTTCAACCAGAAAAAAACTAATTTTTAACAAAATAGTTAAATTTTCAATCAAAGCGATGCATTTTCAACAAAAATGATCAATCTTAACTGAAACAATTGAATTTTAAGCAGAAAAAATTAATTTTCAACCAAAAAAGTCGAAATCTCGACAAAATAGATGAATAAGAGAATTTAAGATGAATTTTCAATGAAAATAAATCAATTTTAAGTTTGAAAAAAAAATTGATTTCCAACCAGTAAAATAAATTCTCTACCAAAAAAGTTTAATTGTCTAACAAAAAAGACCAATTTTCAACAAAATACATGAATTTTCAACTAAAAAAGATAATTCTCCAGCCAGAAATTGAATAGTTAAGTTTTCAGTTAAGAAAATAAATTGTCAACAAAAAAAAATGAATTTTCAACGAAATAATTAAAGTTTTAACTAGAATAGTTACATTTTCAGTAAAAAAAATGAATTATCAATCAAAAAAGAACTTTCAACCAAACAGTTAAATTTTCAATTAAAGAGATGAATTTTCAATTAAAAATATGAATTCAACGAAAAAGACGAATTTTCAACCAAAAATAGAATAATTAAATTTTTAGTTAAAAAAAATGTATTTCTAACACAAAAAAGCGCTTCAAATTCCTGACTTTTCAAGTAAAAATATTGTATTTTACAAGATAGATGAATTTTTAAGCAGAGTTGAATTTTAAACCAACATATTATTTTTCTATCAAAAAAATTATTTAACGAAATACATGAATTCTCAACCAAATAGCTGAATTTTTCACTAGAAAAGATCCATCTATAGATTAATTTTAAACCAAAAACATGAATTTTTAACAAGAGATTAACTTTCAACCAAAAAGTTATATTTTTTACCAAAAAGATTAATTTTCAAACAAGAAGATCAATTTTCTACAAAAAAAAAAGATAATTTTTCAACAAAATACATGAATTTTCAATCAAAAAATAAATTTTTTCAATAATTAACAAAAAACATAGTTGACTTTTTTTATCAAAAAGAGAAATTTTCCAACAATTAGATTAATATTTACCAAAAAAGACGAATTTTCAACAAAATACACGAATTTTTAACTGAAAAAGATAAATTGTCAACCGAAGAGACGAATTTTCGACTAAAATGATGGAATATTCAATTGAAATAGTTAAATTGTCAGTAAAAAAAAAATAATTTTCAGCCAAGAAAAAAAAATAATTTTGAACAAAAAAGCTTAGTTTTCAGCCAAAGAGATGAATTTCCAATTAAAATTATGAATATTTAACCAAACAAATTAATTTATAACAAAAGAGTTTAACTTTCTACCGAATAATTAAATTTTAAATCAAAAAGATGAATTCTGATCGAAAAATGTAGTCGTTGATATCAAAACCAAAAAAGATTTCAATTTTTTATCAAAAATTGCCGGATTCAACCAAAAAAGAAGATTTTTCAACATGGGTTGAATTTGTAAATAAGACAAGATTCTTTAGTCAAGAGAGAAAAAATTGCAAACAAACTGTTGAATTTTCAAGCAAAAAGATGAATTTTCAACTAAGAAGATTAAGTTTCTGCCAAAAAGAAAGAATTTTCGACAAAATACATAAATAATAATAATAAAATAGAGCTACTTTTACAAATAAAGAATTATTGTTATTCAATTTTATATTGAAATTAAAAACGCTCTTGAAAAAATTCCCTGACAATTCCAGGTTTTCCAGGTAGAATAGACATCCTGATAAATTATAAAAGTTTAAAAGAATCGAAATAGGTTATGTTTGCACTTAAAACATGTTTTTCTTTTCTCGGAATCAACTCTTAGGAATTATTTTCCAAATTTAAAGATACACTGTAGAAAATGTGAATGAAAAATACATTTCGTTCTGTAATCATGTGGGAAATTTACATAAAGAATCATGGTAATTTTACCGCAAAGAGCGATGTAACTTCCGAAAATTTATGGGAAATTATAGAATATTTTTTTTCGTGTAATATTACACCATTCCTTGTGTGAACTTTAGCACTGTTTTGTAAATTTCCTACAAAGATCACCGATTGTTATGGAAAAATTACACGAAACTTTGCAGTGTAAACGTAAACAATTTTGGAAATTATAAAATTTCTCAGAAATTTGAGGTTAGGTTCAGATTCCAGGAGTGTTATCAGAGATGGTGTTATAAGTTTCAAACACACAAAGCCAACAAAACAATACTATCACCACCGACACCAGGATTCCAGCAAAGCAAACCAATGACACTGAATGAAATCAAACAAAACATCCAACCCAATTTTTTCCATGAATTAAAAACATTACAAAGATCGAATTTTACTTCGAAATGTTCATGATATTTTGATACAATGCCTATGAAATAATGTAACGGTAATTAGGATTAATTGTGCCGGTAGAAGCGGTGCAAAAATAACTATCTAGCAAAGATATTACATCTAGTGTGTTAATTACGTTTGAATTTTGAAAATAAACACTACTTTCATACTTACATACATCACCTTCTTCTTCGGAGACATTTTGCCACGCACTGACACTGATTATAATAAAGTAAAAGATTATTAAAGTTTGCGCGTCTAAACTTGTCTCAAAGTCTCAATTTTTGTGCTACAGTAGCATAAAATACCAAGAACATGAGATAATAAAGAAACGCGACACCGGCTTCCAATCAGTTTCCCTTTCGTTTCTCGACTGAAGCTCTGAGAATTTGCCCTTCACTACCTTCTCTTCCCGCCAACCTGCTTCATATGGAGGTGCTCACGTTGGGTCACAGAGGGCAACACTCGTTTCTTCTAGACTCGTTCCGCGAAAATTCAAATTCGATAAATAAAAATTGCTTTTTTTTATACAAATTAACAATAAAACTTTATAATTTATTCGTAAAACGAGTTAAAAGTGTAAGACATTTAGTTTGAGAAGAAAAATTTTGTATTTTAAATACTGAACAATTTTTTTTTAATAGTTTTGAATTTAACAAAATATAACTTTCTACTGAAAGATCATTTCAAAGCCTTTTTAAAATTGTTGCTACTTTTTCACACTGCATTTTTTTTTCAATTTTTTTTCATATAACTGATATTTGATAGTGTTTGACATGAGGAATAAATAAACATTTGAAAAATTTTGTTTCAAAACGTTCTTTCAGTAGACAAAGTTACACTAAAATTGTGAAAATCCGAACAAGGCAAGAAAAGCTGACCAGTACTTGAAATATTGGAATTTTTCTTTTTAAATTGAATGATTTAAGCTTTCCCTTTCTTTTACGAATTATTTATAACATTTTATTAACAATTTGTATAAAAAAAGAAATGTTTCATTTATCGAATTTAAATTTTCGCGCAACTTCGACAAGTGCAGCTAGCGCTACCTAGCGGCCAATAAACTCTATTACATTTAGAGTCAATCGGTAATGCAGGAATTCCTCGTCGAACGAATGTAGAAATCAGCATTGCCGACATAGTGTGGCGCGAATTTCAAATCTATTTTTAGAAATCATTGATAGGATTCAAATTCCACATTAGATTTCATACTAAAAAAAAATGAAATTCTTTTCTTACCAGAGATTTAGAAGAGATTTCAAGAAAAAACGTTTTCGGCACTTATCGAATTTAATTGAAAAAAACGCGCACATGTGGAGAACTGTAAATTTTTTTTACATGAGAACTTTTTTTTATTTCAAACTTTTGAAATTAAATTTAAAAAAATTTTCAATTCCGAAATTGTTTATTCAAAAACTCAATAATTTAGACGTATATCATTAAAGCTTTCAACGCTTTAATTTAATAACTTTAAATGAAATTTTGTTAAATTGCAAAATTTTTAATTTTTAATTTCGCAGTTTAACAATTAAAAGATGTATTGTATATTGTTGTATTTTATTGTATTTTGAATACTTTACAAGTATACAAGAATTTACCTTTTGCATCTAAAAAGTTGTTTCTTTTTAAACAAAAAATATTTTGATGCAAAAACTTTAAATTTTGGTACTTTCTCGTTAAATATTACAACTACAATAAAGTTCAACAATATACAACAGAGCTTGCAACAAATTAAAAAAATGAATAACTTTCGTCTGAGTAATTTAATTAATCATTTTAATTTTTTGAATAAGTTTTGGATATAATTTATTGTATTTAATTTCTGTAAAAATATTGAAAAAAAAATATTTAAACCTTTTAAAATTGAAGTTTCAAAAATTCAATAATTTACACGTAGATTATGGAAAATTTGAATTGTCATAAATTGAATTAATAGTTGAAAGTTGTTTGGTTAAAAAATAAATATAAATCCACGCTACTATTTTCAATACTCTAAATTGATAAATTAATCAATAAATTTGTAAATGTTGAAAACTATATCATTTCATTCATTTTTTTAAACTGAACACATTTTAAATTATAAATTAAGTTATTTTAATTTTAATTTTACAAAATAATTTTTTTTTAAATGAAACCGTTTTAAAAAGGGTAATTTTTAAATGGAATATTGCTAAATACAAAAAAAATGTTATTTTTTTAAAATAAGGTAGTTGTGCCAAAAATCAGGTCTATGGAAAAAAAGGTTTTCTATGATTTCTAGAATAGAAATTATATTATCAAACATGTCTAATGAAAAAAAAAATTATTTTTAATTGAAAAGATTTAAAACTTACGAAAAAAAATTATTTTACCAACATTTTGCGTAACTAATCTTTTTCTTACTGTCGCTTTTTACCAATTTTTTTAAAAATAGTTAAATTTTATTAAATTATTACTTTTTTGAGGGGCAAACATTCCTCACAACTCTACTCTTTCCAATTTAAAAAATAAATAAATAATCTTCAAACAAATTTATTTATTTAAAAAATGCTTTCTTTGAAAAAAATTGTTTTAACGATTTCATCCATAGAAAAATTTAGTTTTAAAACTGGAAACTGTAGAGAATGTTTTCCTAAAAAAAAATAAGCCACCAATTATTATAAAAAACTGAACCATTTTTCGAAAATGAGTAAGAAGCGATCGTAAAAAAAAATCAACTGCAAAAAACGTTAAAATAAATTTGTTTTGTAAGTTTAAAAAATTTTCATTAAAAATATTGTTTTTTATTTGAAATTACATCATCAGTAATAATATTTTAATTCTTAAAATGATAGAAAAAATATTTTTTCAGAAATCTGATTTTTGGCAAAACTACCTTAAAAAACTGTAAATTAATATAGTTAAAAATGGAATATTTTAAACTGAAACAATATTTGAATATATTTGAAATTATTTTAAAATTTGTTTTAACTATTAGGGCTTTCAAATTGAAAGAGTTCAATTTTTAAGATTAGAATCTGCAAATTGTTTAATTTTAAACAATAAAAAAAAACTATTAAGTAATTTATATTTACAGTTGATCAATTTAAAACGTTTTCATGACAAAATTTCAATTACAAACGCTTTCAATTTTTAATTCTTGAAGTCTTCAAAACTGTATTTTGAAATTCTTTAAGGCCATGTGACGAGTGGGTCACGTGACCGGATTCCTACCCTACCGACACTTTTTTTCAAAATCAACTTACGTTGACATGAAACGCGATATCGGGTAGATAATTTGGGATAATAAATAAGAAGCACTGAGAAAGGCCGCTCTGGTTCTAAATTTTAATAATCATGAAAAAAGCAAAAAAAAAAATTATTTACAAAAAAAACTTTTTTTATAATTATAAAAACTTAGGACCAGAGCCGCCTTTCTTAGCGCTTCTTATTTATTATCCCAAATTTTCAACTCGATATCGCGTTTCGTGCGAACGTAAGTTGATTTTGAAAAGTGTCGGTAAGGTAGGAATCCGGTCACGTGACCCACTCGTAAAATGGCCTTAAATTTAAAACGTACGCTTGAAAATGAAGACCTAAAATAGAAAATTTGTTAAGTAAAAGAATAAGGAAATACGCATTGTAATTTCAAGTGAGTGAATAGATTTTTCTTTTTTTAATAAACACAAGTATTGATATTAAAACGATTACTTCGGACGAATAATTTTTGAAGAACAAAAAAAATCTGCTTTTCTTGTTCTTCAAAAATTATTTGTCCAAACTAATCACTTTAATATCAATATTTGTATTAATTAAAAAAAATTGACATTAGAACGATTACTTCGGACAAATAATTTTTGAAAAACAAGAAAAAATCTCCCACTGCCCGGATTATTCTTATTCTTCAAAAATTATTTGCCGGAAGCAATCTTTTGAATATCAATATTTGTATTAATTTGAACAAAAAAATATTTATTAATCAAAAATTTTAAAACTCGAACGCTAACATCTTTAAATGGTAATAAAATCTTTAACAAATTAATTCCATTCGATTTTTCGCTGCCATTTCCGGGTTTTCCCGGGTTTCAAAAAACGTCCGGGTTTTCCGGGTCAGCGCCCACCCTGAAAAAATATTCCTGGTCTGGAAATCAGGCTAAAAAACGGAAAGACATACGTATAATTTTCTTTCTCGTGTGTCATGGTTGTTGGCTACCATCAGATATAATTCTTCCATCCGCCCTACTTCCTCTTTATAACAATTCGTAATAAATAGTCCTCTTTACAAACGCAAATTCTGAAACCGATATCTAAATTGGATTACATTTTAATTGCAAATTTCGTTTTTTTTTATTGTTCGATTCTTTCCTGATTGCTTTTCTGCTACTCAAATTCAGCTTTTCAAAATATATTTAAATTGGAATAAAATATAAATAAAACTAAATATTTAACAAATTAAATCGGCTTTTTTACAATTTTCATTGTAAAACTTCAATCTCGCATAATTTTTAATTATAAATTTCCAAAATTAAAAGCTCTCAAATTTTAAAGATGAATAGGGGAGACCACTTTACAGTGGATAATTATTAATTTAAAATACTAAAGTAGGTAAAATAATTAATTTAATTTAATTAATAGCTAAGATACTATACGTGTTCATAAATTAAAATTATAATTCATTTCTTTCATATGTATTTGTCCACTTAATTAATTATCCACTGTAGGTTCATTATCTACTGTAAGGTGGTCTCCCCTAAATAACAATTCTTCAATTTTGATGATTTTGAGAACCAAAAGTAAAGATTTAAATTCTAAATCTTTCGAAGTGAAAATATTTCGAATATAAAATATCAAAATTGCAAAACTTTTTATTGTAAAACTTCCATAATTTTTAAGTATAAAATTTCAAAATAAAAAACTCTTCAATTTTAAAGAAGCATAAATGAAAATTCTTAAATTTGGATGATTTTGAAAATCAAATGGCAATTTTTCAGTTTAAAATTTTTCAAAGTGAGGAAATTTCAAATATAAATCAACAAAAATATCTACAGGATTTTTAATTGTACAAATTAAAACTTGCATAATTTTTAATAAATTTCCAAAATTAAAAACTGTCCAATTATATAGATAAATACAAATTCTTAAATTCTGATAATTTTTGAAAATCAAAAGTAAAATTTTCAATTCTAATCTTTCAGACTGAAAATATTTCGAAAGAAAATCATCTAAATTAAAGATTTTTTAATTGTAAAACTGAAAACTTGCATAATTTTGAAGTGTAAAGTTTCAAAACAAAAAACTCTTCAACTTTTTACAATTCGAAGCTCTACAATTTTAATGATGGATAAATAAAAATGTCTAAATTTAAAATAAATAATAATATATAAATAATAAGTAAAATAAAATCTTAATAAAATTCCACAATTTTGACGATTTTGCAGATTTTCAAGAAGAAAATTCAAGTTTTCCACTCTAAATCTTACAAATTCAAGAAATTCCTAATGTAAATCCTCAAAATTACAGAAATTTTTAAGTTTTATAATTCAAAGATTATAAATAAAAATGATTAAATTTTGATGATTTTTAAGATCAAAAGTCAAGTTTTCAGGTTTGATTATTTCAAATTGAGGATATTTTTACTGTAAATCAACAAACTTACAGAATTTGTAATTGAAAAACTTCAAACTTGCATAATTCTTAATCACAAATTATTCAAATAAAAAACTCTTTAATTTTAAAAATTTACAATTCTAAATCTTTCAGATTGAAGCAATTTCGAATGCAAAATATCAAAAATATAGAATTTTTAATTGTAAATTTGAAAACCTCTTTAATTTTAAAGATTTACAATTGAAAACTAAATTTAAAGAAGAATAAATAAAATTATTAAATTTGGATGATTCTAAAGACCAAAAGGCAAGTTTTCAGTCTTAAATCTATCAAAGTGAAGAAATTTCGAATGTAAAGCATCGAAATTCCAGAATTTTTAATTCTAAAATTTAAAACTTGAAGAATTTTTAATTACAAATTTTCGTGATTAAAAAATCTTCAATTTAAAAAATTTTTAATTCGAAGTTCTACAATTTTGAAGAGTTCCAATTAAAAACTCTTCAATTTTAAAGATACATAAATAAAAATTCTTCAAAATGGATGATTTTGAAGATTAAAAATCAAGTTTTTAGTTTTAAATCTTCCAAATTGAAGAAATGTCGAATGTACATCATCAAAATTATAGAATTTTGAATTGCAAAACTTAAAACTTGAATAATTTTAAATATCAAATTTAAAAAATTAAAAACTCTTCAATTTTGAAGATGTACAAATGAAAATTCTTAAAAGATGATTTTGAAAATTAAAAGTAAAGTTTTCAATTCTAAATTTTTCAGATTGAGGAAATTTCGAATGCAAAATATAAAAAATATAGAATTTTTAATTGTAAATTTGAAAAACACTTTAATTTTAAAGATTTACAATTGAAAACTAAATTTAAAGAAGAATAAATAAAATTATTAAATTTGGATGATTCTAAAGACCAAAAGGCAAGTTTTCAGTCTTAAATCTATCAAAGTGAAGAAATTTCGAATGTAAAGCATCGAAATTCCAGAATTTTTAATTCTAAAATTTAAAACTTGAAGAATTTTTAATTAGAAATTTTCGTGATTAAAAAATCTTCAATTTAAAAAATTTGAAATTCAAAGTTCTACAATTTTGAAGAGTTCCAATTAAAAACTCTTCAATTTTAAAGAAACATAAATAAAAATTCTTCAAAATGGATGATTTTGAAGACTAAAAATCAAGTTTTCAGTTTTAAATCTTCCAAATTGAAGAAATTTCGAATGTAAATCATCAAAATTATAGAATTTTTAATTGGAAAACTTAAAACTTGAATAATTTTAAATATCAAATTTAAAAAATTAAAAACTCTTCAATTTTGAAGATGTACAAATGAAAATTCTTAAAAGATGATTTTGAAAATCAAAAGTAAAGTTTTCAATCCTAAATTTTTCAGATTGAAGAAATTTCGAATGCAAAATATCAAAATTATAGGATTTTTAATTGTAAATTTGAAAAACTCTTTAATTTTAAAGATTTACAATTGAAAACTAAATTTAAAGAAGAATAAATAAAATTATTAAATTTGGAAGATTCTGAAGACCAAAAGGCAAGTTTTCAGAAAAATAAAGTGAAGAAATTTCGAATGTAAACCATCAAAATTCCAGAATTTTTCATTGTACATTTTAAACTTGCACTATTTTTAATTATAAATTTTCAAGATTAAAAACGCTGCAATTTTAAAGAAGGATAAATAAAAATTCTTAAATTTTGACGATTTTGCAAACCAAAAGGCAAGTTTTCAGTCTTAAATCTTTTAAAGTGAAAAATTTCGAATGTAAAGCATCAAAATTCCAGAATTTTTAATTGTAAAATTTAAGACTTGCCTCACTTTTAATTATAAATTTTCTAAATTAAAAACTCTTCAATTTTTAAGATTTAAAATTCAAAGTCATACCATTTGAAGAGTTACAATTGAAAACTACATTTTAAAGAAGAATAAATAAAAATGATTAAATTTGGATGATTTTAAAGAACAAACGGCAAGTTTTCAGTTTTAAGTCTTTCAACGGGAAGAAATTTTGAATGTAAAGCATAAAAAATACAGAATTTTTAATTATAAAATTTAAAACTTGCATAATTTTTAATTATAAATTTTCTAAATGAAAAATTCTTCAATTTTAATTAAGGATAAATAAAAATTCTTAAATTTTTATGATTTTGAAGTCCAAAAGGCAAGTTTTCAGTTTTAAATCTTCCACAGTCAAGAAGTTTCGAATGTAAAGCATTAAAATTGCAGAATTGATAATTGTGAAATTTAAAAATTGCATTATTTTTAATTATAAATTTTCTAAATTAAAAAATTTTCAATCTTAAAGATTAATAATTTAAAATTGTATCACATTGAAGAGGAACAAAAAAATTTTTTTTACCAAAAAAGAAGTTTAAACTAAAAAAAGATAAATTGTCAACCAAAAAATTAATAGTTAAATTTTCAGTTCAAAAAACTAATTTTGAACAACGAAAAAAAAAAACAAATTTTCAAAAAAAATAGTTGCATTTTCAAACTAGATGATTTTTCAACTAAAAAAATGAATCTTCACTGGAACAGACGATTTTAAATGAAAATACTGAATTATCAACTAAAATTCTGAATTTTCAACTATAATAATTGAATTTTCAACCAAAAAAATGATTTTCAACTAAGAAAGATGTTTCAGACAAGAGATAAAAAATTGAAAATAAACTGTTGAATTTTCAAGAAAATACCAAGTTTTTACAACCAGATACTTGAATTTTTAACTAAAAAAGATAATTTTTGAACCAAAAGTTAAATAGTTAAATTTTTAGTCAAAAAAATTAATGTGTTATCAAAAGAAAAAACAAATATTCAACTAAAAAAAAAAAAAAATTTTAACAAAAGAGTACTTTCAACCAAGTAATTAAATTTTCATTCCAAAAAAGATTAATTCTGAGCAAAATATGTAATAATTGATATTTCAACCAAAAAATATTTTAATTTATCATCGAAAACAGTTGAATTCAACCCAAAAGTCGACTTTTCAACATGAGTTAAATTTTCAGCCAAGAATGATTTTTCAGTCAAGAAAGGGAAAACTTGCAGAATTTCTAATTGTAAAATTTAAAACTTGCATCATTTTTAATTATAAATTTTCTAAATTGAAAACTTTTTAATTTTAAAGATTAAAAATTCAAAGTTCTATCACATTAAATAGTTACAATTGAAAACTCTTCAATTTTAAAGAAATTTTTTAATGTTTAATTGAAAACTCTTTAATTTTAAAGAATTTGTTTAATGTTTACTTGAAAACTTTTAAATTTTATAGAATTTTTTTAATGTTTAATTGAAACTCTTTAATTTTAAAGAATTTGTTTATTGTGCTAGGAAGATAAATGATTGAAATTGATTGTGAAGAGTTGTCAACTTTTAATCTAAAGCTTTCTCTTAAATCACCAATTCACGATTGAAAACTGACAGTCGTAAATTCAAACAGTTTATAAATATAACCATCTTCTGCATCGTACAATGGGCATTGAACTTTCACTGAAGTGGTATTAATCGGTTCGTCTCGAAAAGATTCCAATCGAGATTCACGCCAGTGAAATGCCAATAAAAAAAGAGCTAAAACTATCAACAAAAAGATTTACTGATTCCAAACATGCCACGCCAAAAAAACGACAAAGAAAAATATTTTTCCTTCCACGACTTGTCTTTGAAGATGTACAATTTTAAAAACTAAAAATTTGAATCCTTACGCATTTGGAAATATTTAATTAAAAAAAAAAAAAAAACATATTTTCAGACCAAGAATTCTGAAGGCTCTGAAATCTGAATTCTGAAATCTGAAATAGTTAAATTTTCAACCGAAGAGACGAATTTTCAGCCAAAAAAAAATGAATTTTTAACAAAGTAGTTCCAGTTTCAACCAAGTAGGGGAAACCTCCCTACAGTAGATAATCATTAATTAAAAATACTAAATTATGTAAAATAATAATTATAATTGAATAAATAGTTGAGACACTATACGTGCTGATAAATTAAAATTAAAATTAATTATTTCTCTTTAATTTGTGCTCTTAATGAATGATTATTCACTGTAGGGAGGTTTCCCCTAGTTGAATTTTCAAGCAAAAAAAGTTAAATTCTCAACAAAAAATATAATAGTTGATATCTCAACTAAGAATGATTTTTATTTTAAATTAAAAACCGTTGAATTAAAAAAAACGATGAACTTTCAACAAAATATTTTTTTAAGCAGAGATGAATTTTTAACAAAATAATTCAATTTTCAACAAAAAAAAGATGAATTTTCAACGAAAAATATAATAGTTTATATTTCAACCAAAAAAGATTTTTATTGCAAATTAAAAACAGTTAAGTGCAATAAAAATAATTTGTTTGGCTTAAAAATGCAACTGTCTGTTTACAAATTAATATTGATCGGTTGAAAATTAACTCTTTTGTTGAATATTCCACTGTTTTGTAAAAAATTCGATTTTTTTGCTCTAAGATTAAACGATTCAGTAAAAAATTAAACTATTTGTTTGAAAAATTATGTACTTTGTCGAAAATTCGTCTTTTTGGTAGAAAATTATCTGTTTTAATTGAGGATTTAAGTATTTTGTTGAAAATTCATTTTTGTTGGTTAAAACCAACTGCTTTTTATTTTTAATTAAAGTAGTTTTTGTTAAAATATCAACTATAACATTTTTTGTTGAACATTCACCTTTTTATTTTGAAAATTCAACTTTTTTTGTAGAAAATTAAACTGTTTTGTAGCATTTTCTTTTTAAATTAGTTCTCTTAAATACAAATTTAAATACTCTATTTTCGGTTAAAATTGATTTTTTTTTCAGTTGAAAAATTCAGCTATGTTGTTACAATTTTATAGAAACGAAAAACATGTAAATTAAACATTAATAATTAACATTTCTCGTTAAAAATGCAACCAAAGTGATGAATTTTAAACTAAAATTAGGAATATTTAACAGAAATACTTGGATTTTCAATAAAGCAGATGAATTTTTTAACTAGAAGATTAAATTTTCAACCATACAGACGATTTTTGAAAAAAATACATGAATTTTCAATGAAGAGATTAAATTTCCAACTAAAAAAGAAAAATTTTCAACCAAATAGTTAAATTTCGAACTAAAAAGATAAATTTTCAAAAAAAAAATGTAATAGTTAAAGTATCACTTAAAAAAATTAATTCTCAACCAAAAAAGACGAAGTATAAACTAAAATAAGATTTTCATTTTCAGATTTTCAAAATTTTCATTTATAAATGTAAAATTTAATAAAAAATTTTATAAAATTTTTTAATATCCCCAATTTAATAATAATACAAAATTAAATTAAATATATAAATATTTAAATTTAAATTTGATAATTGTCAAGCAAAAAATGAATAGTTAAATTTTCAGTTCAAAAAACTAATTTCGAACAAAAGAGAAAAGAAATTTTCAAAAAAATAGTTACATTTTCAAACAAAGTGACGATTTTTCAACTAAAAAAATGAATCTTCACTGGAATAGTCGAATTTTAAACGAAAATACTGAATTATCAACTGCAATGATGAATTTTAAACTATAATAATTGAATTTTCAACAAAAAAAAATTAATTTTCAAGAAAGAAGATTAATTTTTACAAGTAAAGACGAATTTTCAACTAATAAAGATCATTTATCCACCAAAAATTAAATAGTTAAATTTTTAGTTAAAAAAATAAATGTTCTACCAAAGAGATGAATTTTTAACTACAATGATGGAATGTTCAACTGGAATAATTACATTTTCAGTTTAAAAAAACTAATTTTCAGCCAAAGAAAGAACGAATTTTCAACAAAATAGCTCATTTTTCAGCCAAATAGATGAGTTTTTAATTAAAATTATGAATCTTTAACTAAAAAAAAAAAATTTCAACAGAAGAGTACTTTCAACGAAGTAATTAAATTTTCATGGAAAATAATATTTATTCTGAACAAAAAATATAGTAATTGATAATTCAAGCAAAAAAGAAAACTTTTTAAGTTGAGTTGAATTTTCAGCGAAGAATGATTTTTCAGTCGAGAAAGGGAGAAGATTGCAAAAAAATGTTGAAATTTCAAGAAAAAGGATCAATTTTCAACCAAGAAGATTATTGTATCTCCCAAAAGAAGGAATTTTCAACAAAATACATGAATGTTCAACTAAAAACCATTGATTTGCAACCAAAAATAGAAGAATTAAATTTTAAGTTAAAACAATCAATTTTCAACTTAAAAAATAAATTCTCAACAAAATAATTCAATTTTAATTGAATTTTCTATCAAAAAAAAAGTTTCAATAAAATATATAAATTTTCAACCACAAAAGATAAATTACAATTCAAAAATATAAATGTTTCTATTTGCAGTTAGAAAAGTAAACTGAAAACAAAACGAATTTTCAAACAAATTAATTAATTTTCAACTAAAAATATAAATGTTCAAAGAAAAATAGAATGGTTATATCTTCAATTCGTACAACTGATTTCCAACTAAAAAGAAACGAATTTTCACCCGAAGAAATTAATTTTTAATCACAATGATGAATTTTCAACCAAAAGTATGAATTTTTGACCAAATAGTAGAATTTTCAATCCAAAAGATGAACTTTCTATCAACAAAAAAATGAATTTTCAACTAAATAGTCCTTTTTCAACCGAAGAAATAAATTTGCAACCAAAAATAAAATAGTTAAATTTTCTACGAAGCACATAATTTTTTAA
The DNA here is from genome assembly GCA_932195095.1 of Andricus curvator. NCBI lineage: Eukaryota > Metazoa > Arthropoda > Insecta > Hymenoptera > Cynipidae > Andricus > Andricus curvator. Next base: position 163,536 of record CAKNYM010050953.1, read on the forward strand.
CGAAAAACATTACATTTCTATCATAAAGGGTAAATTTTTCACAAAAAATGGACTAGTTTAAGTGAATTTTTAACTGAAATTATGAATCTTCAACTAAAAACAAATTTAATTTTCAACGAAAGAAATTAATTTTCACCAAAAAGATAAGTTTCAACTAATGTACTCTTCTACCAAAAAAGATGAATTTTTAAGAAATAATTGAATTTTCACCTAAAAGAGATAAATTTTTAACTAAAAATAGAATAGTTAAATTCTCATTTAAAAAAATTAATTTTCAATAAAATTAAAGTAAATTTTCAAAACATAGTATATTTTTCACTCAAGAAGATTAAATTTCTATTAAAAAAGATAAATTGTCGATAAAAAATGGAAGTTACATTTTCAGTGAAAAAAAAATTAATTCTAAATAAGAAAAAAACTAATTTTCAACCAAAAAGATGAATTTTCAACCAATAAGATGAATTTTCTACCAAAATAGATGAATTTTTAACAAAGTACAAGAATTTTCAATCAAATATTTTAATGTTTAAAGGAATTTTTAACCAAAGAGATGAATTAGTCACCAAGATTAAATATTCTCCACAAAATTAAAATTTTCAATAAAATACAGGAATTTTAAACCAAATATTTGAACTTTTATCTAGAAAACATAATTTTCAACAAAATAATTAAATTTTGAACAAAAGAAAAAAAGGTTTTTCAACTAAAATGACGAATCAACCAAATAAACTAATTTTGTACAAATCAGTTCCACTTATAACTAAATATACTTAAATGTTAAAAAAAAATTAATTTAATTTAAAAAAAATTAATTTCAACCAAAAAAAAGTAATTTTCAAAAAATACCCAGATAGCAAGCGTGCGAGGCACGCCATGCGTGCCGAAACGCAGCGTTATTGCTCGCACTTCGTGCAGGCACATATATGCGAGGCATATGAGTCGCATATTGTGATAGGTGAATTTTTGAAAAATAATAATATAAATTATTAACATTGTGAAAATGCTACAAATTTCAACCATTTTCCTACTATTAAAAAGATGTAAAATATAAATTTTAATTTTAAAATCATATTTGTATTTTTATTGGACCGACAATTTATAAATTACCAAAAAGAAACAAATTTTTGCAAGTTCGATATTAGACAACTATGTGTTTGTTATTTTTATTATTCAAACAAATTATTTTTCATTTATTTTACCCTGCTTATTCTATATTTACGGATCAGGTTTTAAATAAACAGTTCGAAGTTCCCGCCTGATCACGTGGCAAAAAACATATCCATACAACATGGCGTTCCTTTCGGAATTCGGTTGCGGTGGTTAGGCTAGGTCGTTTATATTGAATGTTAACAATTTGCAGTCTTCTTCTTCGTGGGCACTTAGTTATTTGTAATTTATTATATGTACGTAAAATTATTTCGAATTGCAAACGGTTTTCGTGTTCGCTGTATAGTTTCGAGTGAACGTTTCGCCTGGCAGATATACTGAAGACAAATAAATACTTTTTTTTCAAGTGAAAAGAGAGAAATGTTTTTTACTCATTGCTATATGTTTATCGAAATGTGTGTAGCAAATTAGACAACATTTTATTTCGAAATTGACATAATCCAGTTAGGGTTACGCAACATTCTGAAAATCTTGATTAAATAGTGACACATAACCTCAATTTCTGGTGCGGTAAACGAAAGACCGCTGTAGATTGCACTTTTCAAAATAAAAATGAGTAGAAAATATACATTGAACATACTGAAAAATGTCCCTACTATACATTCTCCCGATTATGATAGAAAAAGCGCAGTTTTTGAAATTATAAAGAGATTTATGAAAAGGTGGATAAAGAATATTTTTTATTTTCCTATTCCTTCCGCAACGAAAATTTTATTTTAAAATGTTTTCACACAAAACTTTTTCTGTTCATCCTGTAACATTTTACTCTTTTGGTCTTTATCTGTATTTATTTTTCTCGAGTCTTTCTCATTATTCTCATGTCTTCAATTTTTCAATTTAAGAAATGTCACATTTTATGTCATTTATCCTTTTGTTCCTATTACGTAAAATTAATTAGCGCTCCCTAACGTGAAATACTGTCTAAAATATTAAAAGATATAACATTTTCAAAATATTTAAAATGGAAAATCTTAGTTATTAAACAGTTTTAAATTGAGATTCTAAATCTTGTTTCAAAGTGGAATATTTAAAATTAAAGGACAAGTTAACTTTGAAATCACCATTGAAATAGACAATTTTAAAGTGTGAAGTCGAATGATTTTCAGAAAATGCACGATTGTTTTTATGAGGCTTGAAACATAAAATATTTTTCGAACGCGTTAATTTAACACTTAACCGGTAAACGTTTTTTTGGCACCTTTAACCGGTAAACCTGGGTCGCTCACTTCCAGCGCATTTTTCAATAATTTGCACTGTTAGGAAAAATCTAAAAAAATGCAGGGACCGCAGCTGAAGTCTCTACTCAACAAACATGCAAAAGACTTTCAGATAAAAATAAATTATTTAAACAATTTTTGTAAATAAAGAACAGTGTAACTTAGTCACTTAGTTTTCGCTCGGACATGAATGACCCAGGTTTACGGGTTAAGTGTTAAAAACACTTTTTTTATTTCAATAAAAATTACGTTCAAGATGAATTACATACCTTTTATTCAACAATCTACATTTAAATATATATATACATACCGTCCGCAAGAACCCGCAATGTGTGCTCGCACTATGCCCGCACGCCGTGCGACGTACCTGTTACGCATATGAGGACGCATCTGCGTCATCGCTTGCGTGCACGCCGTGCGGCAAAATCCGCACTATGCACTATGCGCGCATATTGCTATCTGGGTAGTTTCCTTTTCAAAAAAAGTGATAAATTTTTAACTAAAATGATGAATCTTCAAACTGGAATAGTTGAATTTTAAACAAAAAATATTAATTTTCTACTAAAACGTTGAATCTTTAACTAGAATAATTGAATTTCCAACCAAAGAGATTGACTCTAGTCAAGTAGTGTCAATAGTGTGGTGAGTTTGAGGCCTCTATTAACCCTGGAATTAATTATCAAAAAGTGTCTAATAAAATCGATAAAATTGTCATAATAAGATACTTTCGCTGCCGTATGCAAAGTAGCAAGCGGGTACAAAAACAAGTTTCCCTGGGACTTTCTCGATAATTATTGTTCTTAATTCTCGAATCTTGAGACAAGGATGTACTGAACAATGTACCTCGACAAGGGACACGCGACATGGAATTAATCAACGAATGCTCGCATGACTGCAGACCAGATTCTAGATCTAAAGAAACTAGTCTCGGAATCTTTGCGTATTTGAAACGAGATATGGAAAACCGGTTGGGCATTTGAGCAATGTGTCTTACTTGGCGAAGAGTCCTCTCTTCGCCAAGGCTTTACCGATATTTCTGAGGACTCTCCACATCCCAGTAATCCCTATTCGTGCAAATCTCATCAGAAGTCGTACTCAAAAGTCCCGCAAGTCTCAGTTTTTCTCGTCTGCGAAACAAATTCCGTTAGATTTATAGATGACACCTTAAAAAAAAATATCAGAACCAAAACAAGATCTGCAAGAGTTGATTAAAGTACCTAATTAAATTTCGATCATTTTTAACGACTCTCAGTTTTCAGATGGTGTCCAGATTAAGTAAATTAAGGTCGCACTTACCAGTATTTTCATTTTATCCTGCTGAAATTTTTTTTTTTTTTGCGAAACCTGTTATGAAATAAATCAGGGTGTCTGTAGCGTTTCTTAAAAAAGTTAGGTACCTTTTTTCTTTACGATGAAAAAATACTTTTCGCGAAACGTAGTAGAAATTGTAGGTCTATTGGAAATAAAAAAAGTGTCATGCCAAAAAATCACGATGCTACAATCGAAAATATTTCGAAGTTTCTCAAGTTTTCAACTTTAACATCAATTTAATGCCATTTTTTTAAATCTAATAAATTTTTGCTGTTGATATAACCAAATTCAGTTCAATTACGTTTGTAATGAGATTTTTTGATTAGAATTGGTTGAGGTTTGACTGAGTTATCGAATTTTAAGCTAACTCTAGTTTAATTTTCAATAAAATAATTAAATTTTCCACAAACTTGAATTTTCAATCAGCGTAAATGAAATTCTTAAACAAAACGACGAATTTGCAACCAAGAAAATTAATTTTCTACCAAAAAGACGAATTTTCAACAAAATTGAATTAATTTTCAACTAAATAGTTGATTTTTCAACCGAAGAGTGAAATTTCCAACAACAAGATTAAATTTTCAACAAAATAGTCGATATAAAAAAAAAGTTAAATTTTCAACCTACGAAAATGAATTCCCAAACAAAAGAAAGAGATTTCAACGAAGCAAATTGAATTCCTACCAAAAATACGATTTTTCAACACAATAAATTAATTTTTAACCAAAAAGACGAATTTTCAACAAAATAAATTAATCTTTAACCAAATAGTTGATTTTTCAACCAAAGAGTTGAATTTTATCAAAAAATAATTGAATTACTAACAAAATAGTTGATTTTTCAACCTACAAAAATAAATTCTCCAACAAAACGACGACTTTTGAACGAAGAAGAATTAATTTCTACCAAAAGGATGAATTTTCAAAAAAAAATTTAATTTTCAACCAAAAAGGTTTCAGTTTTAAACAAAGGAGGAAATTTCAACAAAAAATATGAGTTTTCTACCAAATAAAGCCGAATTTTCAGCTAAAAAGGATCACTTTTAAACCAAAATAAATACATTTTTAATCAAATAGATGATTTTTGAACCAGAAAGATGAACTTACAATCAAGAAAATTAATTTTCTATCTAAAAAGGTGAATTTTCAACTAAAAAGATTAATTTTCAACAAAAAAGTTAATTTTCAACAAAACAGTTGCAGTTTTAAATAAAACAGGAAATTTCAACCAAAAATACTAGTTTTCTACCAATAAAGCCGAATTTGAAGCTAAAAAAATCATTTTTCAACCAAAATAAATACATTTTTAATCAAATAGATGATTTTTTAATCAAATAGAGGATTTTTCTAGCAAAAAGATGCACTTACAAGCAAGAAAATTAATTTTCCACCAAAAAAGTTGAATTTTCAACAAAATAGTTTAATTTTTAACTAAATAATTGAATTTTCAACAAAATACTTGATTTTTTAAACAAATGGTTGAATTTTCAACCTACCAAAATGAATTCTCAAACAAAACAAAGAGATTTCAACGAAGCAAATTTAATTTCTACCAAAAATACGATTGTTCAACACAATAAATTAACTTTTAACCAAAAAGACGAATTTTCAAGAAAATAAATTAATTTTGAACCAAATAGTTGATTTTTCACAAAATAGTTCAATTTTCAACCTACAAAAATAAATTCTCAAACAAAACGACGATTTTTCAACGAAGAAGAATTAATTTCTACCAAAAAGATGAATTTTCAAAAAAAAAAATTTAAGTTTCAAACAAACAGTTGCAGTTTTAAACAAAGGAGGAAATTTCAACCAAAAATATTAGTTTTTTACCAATAAAGCAAAATTTTCAGCTGAAAAGGATGAATTTTAAACCAAAATAAATACATTTTTAATCAAATAGATGATTTTTCAACCAGAAAGATGAACTTACAATCAAGAACATTAATTTTCTATCTAAAAAGATGAATTTTCAATAAAATAGTTAAATGTTTAACCAAATAATTCAATTTTTAACTAAAACGATGAATTTTCAACAAAAATTTTAATTTTCAACAAGACAGTTGCATTTTTAAAGAAAAGAGGAAATTTCAACCAAAAATACTAGTTTTCTACCAATAAAGCCGAATTTGAAGATAAAAAAATAATTTTTCAACCAAAATAAATAAATTTTTAATCAAATAGATGATTTTTTAATCAAATAGATGATTTTTTAATCAAATAGAGGATTTTTCAAGCAAAAAGATGAACTTACAAGCAAGAAAATTAATTTTCTACCAAAAAAGTTGAATTTTCAACAAAATAGTTTAATTTTTAACTAAATAATTGAATTTTCAACAAAATACTTGATTTTTTAAACAAATGGTTGAATTTTCAACCTAGCAAAATGAATTCTCAAACAAAACAAAGAGATTTCAACGAAGGAAATTTAATTTCTACCAAAAATACGATTTTTCAACACAATAAATTACTTTTTAACCAAAAAGACGAATTTTTAACAAAATAAATTAATTTTGAACCAAATAGTTGATTTTTCAACCAAATAGTTGAATTTTCAACCCACAAAAATAAATTCTCAAACAAAACGACGACTTTTCAACGAAGAATTAATTTCTACCAAAAAGATGAATTTTCAAACAAAGAGATGAATTTTCAAAAAAAAAAAAGTTAATTTTCAACCAAACAGTTGCAGTTTTAAACAAAGGAGGAAATTTCAACAAAAAATATTATTTTTCTATCAATAAAGCCGAATTCTCAGCTAAAAAATATTAATTTTAAATCAAAATAAATACATTTTTAATCAAATAGATGATTTTACAACCAGAAAGATGAACTTACAATCAAGAAAATTAATTTTCTATCTAAAAAGTTGAATTTTCAATAAAATAGTTAAATTTTTAACCAAATAATTGAATTTTTAACTAAAACGATGAATTTTCAACTAAAGAAATTAATTTTCAACAAAAAAGTTAATTTTCAATAAAATAGTTTAATTTTTTACTAAATAATTGAATTTTTAACAAAAAAGATGAATTTAAAAACCAAAATGATGAACTTCTAAACAAGAAGGTTAGTTTTCTACCTAAACAGTTTAATTTTCAACAAAATAATTTAATTTTTAACCAAACATGTAGGTGCTTTCAACCAACGAGATTAATTTTAAACAAAAATTATGAATCTTCAATTTGAATAGTGAAATTTTCAAATTAAAAAAAAAATTAACTAAAAAAGATACATTTTTACTAAAAAATAAATCAATTTTAAACAAAATAGTTAAATTTTCAAATAAAAGAGATGAAACTGCAACCAAAAAAGTAAATTTTTTATAAAGTGGTTGAACTTTCACAGAAGTAGTTGAATTTTGAATTTAAAAAAATCAATATTCAACTAAAAATGAAATAGTTACATTTTCAGTTAAAAAAATTTATTTTTAAACCAAATTTTCTTTCAAGAGGATAAATTTTCAACGAAAAACACATGATTTGTTAACAAAGTGGTTTAAACTTCAATCACGTAATTGAATTTTTTACCAAAATGATGGATTCACAACGAATAATGTAAAAGTATATATTTCAACCAAAAAGGATGACTTTTGAACAAAATACTTGAATCCGCAACCAAATAATAAAATTATAAATAAATAAAATAATAAAATAAATATAACAATCATTTACATTTTTTAATTATAAAAAATGTATATTCAATAAAATTGATAATAACAATTTAAAATATATGAAATTAAAATTTAAATGATAAATTTATTTTCCGTTTTTCCTTGGCCAATTTTTTTATTTTTCCTGGCCATTAATATTCGAAGACCAGAATTTTATTCTTCAACATTTTTAACATATAATCTTTTATGAACAGAATAAAACAATTTCAACGAAATTGAACTTACTTTCAATATATTATTAACAGAAAAAAATTATTAGATTTGAAAAATGTCATTAAATAGCTGTTAAAGTTGAAAAAAATCGAGAAAAAATGAGAAACCTTAAAATATTTTCGATTGTAGCTTCACGATTATTCACAGTGATAAAATGAACAATCTATTGTAAAAAAAGACGTGTTTTTCTACTTTCAAACGAAAGAAAAAATTGTAAATCAAAATTGGCGGAGTAATCAATTATTATACACATGAACCTACCAAAAAGCGGTTCAAGTATTTTTTCATTCAGCAGAGAACAAGTGTAAAAACCTATTTTTTCTTTAAGGGAATAAAATTTCCAGGCCCAAAAATTCAGGGACTTTTCCAAATTTACAAGGATTTCCAGGACCCTAGACACCCTGACATACCTTCAGAACCAAAAGCGGGTTCATTTTTAACGGATCTCAATTTCCAGATGGTATCCAGAATAAGTAGATTAAGGTGCTTCAAATGAGTCGGTTTTTAAAATAATACAAAATACAGCTACAGGGATGAATTTTTTGATGTAATATTTTTACCACATAATCTAAAGGCTTATACATGTGCATGAGTAGAGCCCTTTTTTCGAAAAATGATCTTGTTTTTTTTTTAATTGAAAATATGGTGAATTTTCTGCACCTGGAAACGGGCAACGTGCCCCTGGGAGTGCACCCATGGTGAACTGAAAACAGGCGCTCACCGTTTCAAAAAAAAAAAAACAAAAAAAAAACAACAAGACCATTTTTCGAAAAAAGGGCTCTAATAATGCACATCTATAAGCCTTCAGATTATGTAGTAAAAATATGAGACCAAAAAATTCATCCTTGTAGCCGTATTTTGTATTATTCTAAAAACCGACTCGTTTGAAGCACCTTAAGGTCGCACTTACCTGTATTTTCACTTCATCCTGCTAAAAATAATTCTTTTTGTGGAAACCTGTTATAAAATAAATATTGCAACAGGTGTTTATTTCTTCGAATGAAGAATCTAGACTTGGACTTGGCTCGGTCTTCCCATTACGTTTTTTATCTGAGGCTAAACCCTGGATTTATAAATCATAGATGCGACTCACGAAGATTTATGAAGATGAAAGTTCACAATTTTATTATATAAAATCTGAGATTCATTGCACACGAAAGAGATTTATTCGACGTCCGAGTCATTACTCATTCGCTGCTGATTCAGTACTCGATAGAAATTCTTTTTAGAACGCAAAAGAAACTCGAATTTTATTTTTTTTTTCTAATTAAAAACAGGTTTATTCCCTTTTTCTGATTAAATCCAGGATTTAGATAATTTTCCGGGGATTTTCTGTTCTACTTACCGTAATTTGATTGATGCGCTGGTCCAGAATATGAGGTTTTTCGAGGACAATTTCATAGGCCATGATTCTGTCGTGGGCTGCTCGAAATTCCAGATGCATAGCTGCTATATCGCGATGAATTGAATTGGCTCTTTGGGCCTCTTCTCGGGCCTCTTCAACCCTGGACGATAGCGATTCCCATCTTTCTAGCAAACCTGAAAATTAAAATTAAAATAAATCCACTGATTAGAATCTAAATCTTCTCTGGAATTACTTTTCAGTTAGAGGGTTTCTACTCAAATCCTGGAAAAAAATCCCTGGCAATTCCAGGGTTTTTCCGGGTATCTCAAGTTTTTTCCAGATATAATTTTTATGTATTTTTATAAATAATGTTTTTTTTCAGTTTCTAGGGATTCAATTAATTTATTTAATTTAGAAAGCTTTAACAAATTATATTACGAAATATTCTCAAATTAATGTAGATAATATATTAAATTCAATTTAAAACGCTTCAAACTCCTAACTTTTTGAGTGAAAATATTGCATTTTCAACGAGATAAACGAATTTTTAACCAAATGATTGAATTTTAAACTGAAAAAATTAATTTTCTATAAAAAAGGACGATTTTTCAACGAAATACATTAAGTCTCAACCAAATAGTTGAATTTTCAACTAAAAAAAAGCCATTCTCAACTAAAAAAGCCAAGAACTCAACCAAATAGTTAAATTTTGAACGAAAAATATTAATTTTCAACCAAAAATGGAACAGTTAAATTTTTAGTTAAAAAAATTAATTTTCAACCAAACTGATTAATTTTCAACCAAGAAGATTAATTTCTTCCAAAAAAGACGAATTTTCAACAGAGTACACGAGTTTGCAACTAAAAAAGATAAATTGTCAACCGAAAATTGAATAGTTAAATTTTCATTTAAAAAAACTAATTTTTTACTAAAGAGATGAATTTTCAACTAAAATGATAGATTATTCAATTTGAATAGTCACATGTTCAGTTTTATTTTCAGTTATAAAAAAATTTCAAAAAAATAGTTACATTTTTAAACAAAGTGATAAATTTTCAGTTAAATGATGCATCTTTAACTGGAATTATCAACCAAAAACATGAATTTTCAACCAAGAAGGTTATATTCTACCAAAAAAGACGATTTTTCAACAAAATTCATGAATTTTCAACGAAATAGTTGAATTTACAATAAAATATTTTAATTTTCAACTAAAAAAGATAAATTGTCAACCAAAAATTGAAAAGTTAAATTTTCAGTTTAAAAAATTAATGTTTCACCAAAGAGATGAATTTTCAAGACACATTTTCAGTTACATTTACATTTAAAAAAATTTTATTTTAAATAATTACATTTTTAAACAAAATGACGAATTTTCAAATAAATGATGAATCTTTAAATAAAATTATCAGCCAAAAAGATGAATTTTCAACCAAGAAGGTTAAATTCTACCAAAAAAGCCGATTTTTTTCAACTAAAAAAGATTAATTTTTAGCCAAAAATGAAATAGTTAAATTTTCAGTTAGAAGAAGATGAATTTTCAACCCAGAAGATTAATTTTTTCAATAAAAAAGAAGAATTTTCAACAGAATACACGAATTTTCAACTAAAAAAGATAAATTGTCAACCAAAAATGGAAATTTTCAGTTGAAAAACTTAATTTTCAACAAAAAAACTAGAAATTTTAAACCAAAGTGAAGAATTTTAAACGAAAAAAAAACGAATTTTTAACAGAACAGTGTAACGTTTAACCAAGTAATATTTTTAACCAAAAAGATTAATTTTTAACTAAGATGATGAATATTTAACTGGAATACTTAAATTTTCAACCAAAAACATGAATTTTCCACTAAAATGATGAATCTTTAACTAGAATAATCCAATTTTCGACCAAAAAGATGAATTTTCCACCAAGAAGAATAATTTCTATCAAAAAAGACGAATTTTTAAGTAAAAAAAAAAGATCATTTTTCAACCAAAAATTGAATTATTAAATTTTAAATTAAAAAATTAATGTTCAACCAAATAGCTGAATTTTCCACTAAAATGATGGAATTTTCAATTGGAATAATTACATTTTCAGTTAAAAAAATTAATATTTGAACAAACCAAAAACAAACAAATTTTTAACAAAATAGTTAAAGTTTTAACTGGAATAGTTAAATTTACAGTAAAACAAAAAAAAAATCAAGCAAAAAAAAAATAATACTTTTCAAAAAATAGCTCATTTTAACCAAGTAGATAAATTTTTATTCCAAAAAAGATGAATTCTGAACGAAAAATGTAGTAGATGATATTTCAACCAAGAAATATTTTAATTTTTAATCAAAAGAAGTTGAATTCTACTAAAAAAAGACGATTTTTCAACAAAATATATGAATTTTCAACGAAATAGTTGAATTTACAATCAAATATTTTAATTTTCAACTAAAAAAGATAAATTGTCAACCAAAAATTGAAAAGTTGAATTTTCAGTTAAAAAAATTAATTTTTCACAAAAAAAAAACGAATTTTCAACTAAAATGATAGATTATTAAATTTAAAGAGTCATATTTTCAGTTACATTTACATTAAACAAAAAATCAAAAAAATAATTACATTTTTAAACAAAATTATGAATTTTCAATTAAATGATGAATCTTCAACTGAAATTATCAACCTAAAAGATGAATTTTCAACCAAGAAGATTAAATTCTACCAAAAAAGACGATTTTTAACAAAATGTATGAATTTTCAACGAAATAGTTGCATTTTCAATTAAAAAAATGAATTTTCAGCCAAAAATGGAATAGCTAAATTTTCAGTTAAAAAATTGTTGAATAGTTGAATTTTCAACCAAAAAGATTAATTTTTTAACAAAAAAGTCATTTTTCAACCAAATAAATTAATTTTTAACGAAATAGTTGAATTTTCAGTTTAAAAAATTAATTTTCCACCAAACTGATGAATTTTTAACTGAAATAGTTGAATTTTAAACCAAAAATATGAATTTTCAACAAAAATGAACAATCTTTAACTGGAATAGCTGAATTTTCAACCAAAAAGATTAATTTTCTACTAAAAAAAAACGATTTTCAACAAAATAACTTAATTTTCAATTAAAAAAGACAAATTTTCAACCAAATAGTTGAATTTTGAACTAAAAAAGATTAATTTTCAACTAAAATGATGAATCTGCAACTGGAATAGTTCAATTTTCAACCAAAAAGATTAATTTTCTACCGAAAAAAAAGATTTTCAACAAAATAAATTAATTTTCCACTAAAAAAGACAAATTTTCAACCAAATAGTTAAATTTTGAACACACAAAGAACCTTTTTTAACCAGAAATAGAATAGTTGAATTTTCAGGTCCAAAAAATTAATTTTCCACCAAACTTATGAATTTTCAATCAAAAATGGAATAATTGAATTTTCAGTTAAAAAAAAAATAATTTTCCACCAAACTGATGAATTTTAAAATAAAATGCTTAATCATCAAACTGTAATAGTTGAATTTTTAACCAAAAAGATGAATTTTCCACCAAGAAGATTAATTTCTACCAAAAAGACGAATTTTCAACTAAAAAAAAAATATAATTCTTCAACCAAGAATTGAATAGTTAAATTTTAAGTTAAAAAATTAATGTTCAACCAAATAGCTGAATTTTCAACTAAAATGATGGAAATTTCAATTGGAATAATTACATTTTCAGTTTAAAAAATTAATATTCGAACAAACAAAAAACAAACAAATTTTTAACAAAATAGTTAAATTTACAGTAAAAAAAAAATTTTCAAGCAAAAAAAAAATAATACTTTTCAAAAAATAGCTAATTTTAAC
>CAKNYM010050953.1:185873-204874 GCA_932195095.1 Andricus curvator
ATTTTTCAACCAAGAAAATTAATTTTTTACGAAAAACACGAACTTTTAACAAAATAGTTCAATTCTTAACCAAAACAACGAATTTTTTAACAAAACGGTTAATTTTTTAACCAAAAAAATGAATTTTCAACTAAAATTTTACCAAAAATCGAATTTTCAAAAAAAAAAATCTTTAACTGGAATAGTTGAATTTATAACCAACAAGATTAAAGATTGAATTTTGGACTAAAAAATATAAATTTTTAGCCAAAAATGAAATATTTAAATTTCTCAGTTAAAAAAATTGATTTTTCAACCAAAGAGATGAATTTTTTATGAAAATTATGAATCTCTAACCAAAAAAATTAATTTTTAACAAAATAGTTTAATATTTAACCAAATAATTAAATTTTCATACCAAAAAAAGACGGATTCGGAAGGAAACATTTTTTAATTGATATTCCAACCAACAAAATTTTATTTCTAATTAAAGAAAGTTGCATTCGAACAAAAAATTCGACTTTTGAACATGAATTGAATTTTTAACTAGGGAAAATTTGGCAGTGAAAAGAGAAAAAAAATTGCATACAGGCTTTTGAATTTTCAAACAAAAAGATGGATTTTTCATCAAAATACATGAATTTTCAACTAAAAACCATTAATTTTCAACCAAAAATAGAATAGTTAAATTTTCAGTTAAAAAAACTAATTTTCCACCCAAAAAATTTTCAACCAATGTGATAAATTTTAAACTGAAATGATGCATTTTCAACTGAAATAGATGAATTTTTAACCAAAAAGAAGAAATTTTTAATAAAAGAGTTTAAATTTCAACCAAAGAAATTTTCAAAAAATTTGCTAAATTTTCAATAAAAGTGATGTAATTTCAACTAAAACGATGAATCTTAATTAAAGCAATGGAATTGAAAACAAAAAGATTAAATTTCAACGAAAATTATGAATATCTAACTGAAATACTTAAATTTTCAAACAAAAAGATAAATTTTCAAACAAGAAGATTAATTTTCAAACAAAAAGTTATATTTTCTATTTTAAAAGACGATTTTTAACCAAATGAATGCATTTTCAACTAAAATGATGAATCTTCTACTGGAATAGTTGAATTTTAAACCAAAAATGAATTTTCAATCCAAGAGATGAATTTTCCATCAAGAAGATTAATTTTCAACAAAAATATTATTAATTTTCTAACAAAAAGAACGATTTTTCATCAAAATACATGAATTTTCAACTAAAAATGATCAATTTTCAACCAAAAATAGAATAGTTAAATTTTCGTTTAAAAAATTTATAAAAATAAGTAATTAAAAAAAAAAGAATCTTCACAAAATAGTTGAATACAGTAATATAAAGCTACATTTCCTAATGAAGAAAAATTTGTATTCAGTTTTATATTGCAATTTAAAAAAAAATTAAGCACGCTCTCGAAAAAATTCCCCGACTATTAAAAAAAAATCCCTGACAATTCCACAAATTTGTTTATTTTCAATATTATTTCGATTCTTGAAATCATAGGAAAACTTTTTTCAGAGACCTGATTTTCAGTATGACAACTACCTTAACCCGTTAACCACACACGTCCGAAAAATAACGTAAACCACACACATGGGTCCAGCGGACCCGAGCATTAAAAACGTTAATAACTCTTTTATGTATGCATATAATGACTTCAAAAATTTTTGACATATAGTTTAAACATTGTTCAAGAGAGCTGCATAATAATTATCGACAATTTTAATTTTCTAAGAATCGAAAAAAATCGTCGAAAAAAAAATGAGGAAAAATGGATTTTTTTTTCATAACTTTTTTAGTTTTTAATATTTTCACTTACAATTTTAACTGGAAGCGTATTCAATACTATAGTTTATGATAAAAATAATTTTATAAGGGTTCCATGAAAAAAGGTATTTATTTTGAACTTTGAATGGGAAGAAATGAGCGTAAAAATGAAAAGTGCATCAGTCAGAGTTTGCATCATTTATTTACAAAAAAAAAGTTATAAAAATTACCAAAAAATGTTTTTGAGCATCATTTATGTTGGACCGGGTCTCCTGGACCCAGGGTGTGGTTAACGGGTTAAATATTAATTTTGACATAAATTTTATGAAATTTTTTTATAATAATTTTCAGGAGAGGAAGAAAGAGTATTTCACTTGGGACAGAAACTCAACCAGAAATAAAGTGGGCGCTGATAATTTATAACTCGTGACCTGATGGCAGGTAGAACGTTCTATGATTAGATAACTTGTGAATTGTGATCTAAAAAGCTACTGGGTCATTTCCGAGGTTGAGATCGTTTGTCACATTTCTATCACTATTGACAAGTAAAAAAATCAGATAATGAGAGGCAGTCTCGATAAAGTCGGCTCAATGACTCCTTTCAAAGTTGCACACCAATTATTCCGATAAAGATCATTATTCAATACCATCCTCCCGATTGCATAAGGCCAATTATTTTTTAATTATTAAATTACTGACTTGAGAATTAAATTACTGAATTGAAAATTAAATTAAGAATTAATTTAATTTATTCAGAAAAAAAGATCTCCTTTCGCTCCGCTGGGATTCGAACGCCAGGTCAACTGATTGCCGGTCCGGTGCTCTAACCACTAAGCTACTAGAGAGATCGGAAGAATTTTTTCTGAAACACGGTTTATTGTTTTTATTCCTATTAAGAATTAGATTGAAGCCTTCTTTTTGGTTGAAGAAAACGGAAATGGTGTTTTTTTTTTTACAAAAATCGGGAAAATGGGATAATGATTTATATTAAATAAAATAATTATAGACATTTTGAATTCAATATGAAATGCTTCAAGTTCCTAAGATTTCAAGTCTTGCATTTTCAAAAAAATAGTTGAATTTTTAACAACAAAAAATAATTTTTAACCGAGAATTTGCACTTACAAAAATAGTTAAACTTTTAACCAAATAGTTGAATATTCAACCAAATGGTCCAAAATTCAAACAAAAAAGGTTAAACTTCAACCAAAAACAGTAGCATTTTTAAATAAATAATTGAATTTTAAACCAACAAGATGCATTTTTTAGATGACAGTTGAATCTTTATGCCGAAAAATTAAATTTGAACAAAAAAGTTCAATTTCAACCGAGAAAGATGAATTTTCAACCATCAAATATGACTTTTCTAGCAAAAAGGATGAATTTTCTATCCAAAAAAACAAATGTTCAACAAAACAGTTGAATTTTAAAATAAAAAAGATGACTTCTTAAGAAAATAAATTAATTTTAAACAAAATAATTGAATTTTCAATAAAAGAGTTAAATCTTCACCTAAATAGCTGAATTTTCAAACAACAAAGATGAATTTTCAAACAGAAAATTAATTTTTTACTGAAAAACGAATTTTCAACCAAGAAAGATTTTTGAATGAAGAAAGAAAAATGTTCAACCAAATTGTTGAACTTTAAAGTAAAAAAAACAATTTTCTACCAAAACAGTCGATTTTTCAACCAAAAAGATGAATTTTCAAACAGAAGATTAATTTTCTACTCAAAAACGAATTTTCAACCAAGAAAGATTTTTGAATGAAGAAAGAAAGAAAAATTTTCAACCAAATTGTTGAATTTTAAATTTAAAAAACGAATGTTCTACCAAAATAGTCGATTTTTCAACCGAAAAGATGAATGTTCTAAAAATAATTAAATTTTCAACAAAACAGTTGAATTTTAAAACAAATAGTGTATTTTTCTACAAAGATGTGAAATTTTCAAGCCAAAAAGACGAATTTTCTACAAAATAGTTGAATTTTCAACCCAAAAATATGAATTTACAAACAAAAAAAAATAATTAAAAATCAAATAGTTGAACTTCTAACTAAAAGTATGAATCTTCAATCAACAAAATGAATTTTTTACAAAGCAGTTGAATTTTCAAGCAAGTAGTTGAATTTTTAATCAAAAAAGATTTTAATTTAAAATAAAAAACCGTAGAAATCCACAAAAAAAAAGAGTTTTCAAGAAATTAGAAAGTAATTTAATCCTCAACCGAAATAGATTAATTTTCAAACAAAAAAGATGACTTTTTAACCAAATAAATTAATTTTAAACAAAATAAATTAATTTTAAACAACATAAATAAATTTTCAATAAAAAAGTTAATTTTTCACACAAATAGCTGAATTTTCAACCAACAAAGATGAATTTTCAAACAGAAGATTAATTTTTTACTGAAAAACGATTTTTTAACCAAATTGTTGAATTTTAAAGTGAAAAAACAAATTTTCTACCAAAATAGTCGATTTTTCAAGCCAAAAAGACGAATTTTCACACCAAAAATATGAATTTACAAACAAAAAAGATAATTCACAATGAAATAGTTGAACTTCTAACTAAAATGACGAATCTTCAACAAATAATATTTTATATAATTGCATTGAGCAGATTAGACTTTTAATTAATTATTATTTAAAAGACATGTTTTTAATAAACAGGTAAATATTAATATTTGCTTAGTTCATTAATTTGATATTTAAATTTATTTATACTGTAAATTAAAATTTTATTTACTAATTTAATCATTATTTTTAATTAAATTAAATTTATATTTATATTTTAATAATAATATTAAAAATTCAAATTTTTAATTATATTTTAAATTAAATTTATTTTGTAATAATAATTTTAAAGTTTATCCCTTAAATTTTTTTAAAAAATTGGACTCATTGATTAGTAAATTATATATAATAATATAGATAAATTACATTAGAAACAACTTTTAGCAATAAAATTATTTTTTTTTTGTTTAAAAAAATTTTTTTTAAATGACAAAAATTTGGTCCTAAAGCCAAAATTTTTGAAGGAAAATTACCTTTTTTTAGGTCAACAACCAAGGTCGAGTTGAACTTCGATTTGTCTTTTAGTAAATTTATTTGTTGCAGTAAATTGTTTAATTTAAAAATTATTGTTTTGTTCCACCAAAAAAAAAAACGAGTTTTCAAGAAATTAGAAAGTACTTTAATCCTCAACCAAAACAGATTAATTTTCTAACAAACAGTTGAATTTTGAACCAAAATTCACGAATTTTCAAAAAAATACATATATTTTCAACTAGAAAAAATCAATTTTCAATTAAAAATATCAATTTTCAACCAAAAATGGAATAGTGGAATTTTCAACCAAAAACAAACGAATTTTTAACAAAATATGGTTAAATTTTCAAACAAAAATAAATTTTCAATTAAAATAATCGATATTCAACAACAAAGAATGGATTTTGTACGAAAAAATTGTAACTAAAAAAGATAAAATTTGCAAAAAATTAATAGTTCATATTTTAGTCGAAAAAGATTTAAATTTATATAAAAAACAGTTGAATTCAACCAAAAAATATGAGTTTTGTATCAAAATAATTGAATTTTCAACCCGAAAAGACGAATTTTCAAGCAAATAATTACATTTTGCCCAAATAGCTGAATTTTTAAACAAAAAGATTAATTTTCTACCAAAAAACGAATTTTCAACCAAATAATCGAATTTTCAACTAAAAAAGGGAATCATTGAATTTTCAGTTTAAAACATTAATTTTCAACGACAAAATTTCCAACTACAATTATGAATCATTTCAACAAAAAATTAATTTTTTACAAAACAGTTTTAACCAGAAAAGATAAATTCTCAAGGAAATATGTAATAATTAATATTTTAGTCCAAAAAGATTTTAAACTAAATAAAAAACAGTTGAATTCAAACAAAAAGATGAATTTTGAACAACAAAAATTAAATTTTCAACCGAGATGAATTTTCAACTAATATGATGAATCTTCAAAAAAAATTCATTTTTTACAAAGTAGTTCAACTTTCAAACAAGTAGTTTATTTGTTCACCAAAAAAGATATTAATTTAAATAAAAATGTTGAATTCAACCAAGAGACGAATTTTCAACTAAATAGTTGAATTTTCCAACAAAGAGATGAATTTTCAATTAAAATTATGAATCTTCAACAATAAAAAATTAATTTAAAAAAAAGTCTTAACCAAAAAAGATCAATTCTCAACGAAAAATGTAATAGTTAAAATTTTAGTCAAAAAAGATTTTAAATTAAATAAAAAAAGTTGAATTGAACCAAGAAAGACGAATTTTCAATAAAATAGCTGAATACTCAACCAAAGAAAAAATGAATTTTGTACCAAAATAATTGAATATACAACCCAAAAAGACGATTTTTCAACAAACGAATTAAATTTTTAACCAAAGAGATGAATTTTTAACTAAAGTGATGAATCTTCGAGACATTTTTTTTTTTTACAAAGTAGTTCAACTTTCAAACAAGCAATTTATTTTTTAACCAAAAAAGATGAATTCTCAACAAAAAATGTAATAGTTGATATTTCAACAACAAAAAAAAAAGATTTTAATTTAAATTTAAAAAAAAATTGATTTTAACCAAAAGACATCAGTTTTCAACAAAATAGTTGAATTTTTTAACAAAAGAATCTAAATTTTAAGCCAAATAGTAGAATTTTCAACCAAAAAATTTTATTCAAGAAGTAATTTTTTTAAAAAGGGGAAAAAGAGGAATATCCCGAAGGGACAAGTTTCCATTTTTTTTAAATAATTATTTTACTGTTACTCATTTTTAACTGCATTTGTTAATTTTTGCAACAAATCTGACTCAACTTTATAAAAACTAGTAGAAAAAAAAACTATACTTTATCTGTTTAAATCGCGTCCTCGATCAGGAGTTGAACACGACCATGACCATTATAAGAAACCCGTGACCCTGACCATTTGAGAGCAGATCGAATGCCTTTAAAGTTTAAATTCTAGACGTGCGTATCTATCTTCGTCCCATTTTATCGGAACTGCATTGTGAAAATTTAAAGGGAATCAATTCAGGTCAGGCAACTTTTTATCCAGACTTCTATCATCATCTACTCTTGATCTACAATTCTACAATTTTCAGAAATTCCATTAAATTTCATTCAAGGTTCAAGATTCAATTTTTCAAGGAATCTGCATTATTATCAGAGAATAACAGAAATTTTTAACGTCTTTTCAGACTAGATGGAGACATGAATTACAAATTATTTTAATTAATTTTGTTCTGAAAAAAGATCTTCTCTTTTCGCTCCGCTGGGAATCGAACCAAAGAACTTCCGATTGCCGGTCGGGTGCTTTCCCATTAAGCTACTAGAGAGATCGAGAGAAGAAACTTTTTTCAAACACTTTTTTTTACAAATTAAATTTTTCAAGGAATCTGCATTATTTAAGAGAATAACAGAAACTTCTAACGTCTTTTCAGACTAGATGTAGATATGAATCAAAAATTATTTTAATTAATTTTTTTCTGAAAAAAGATCTTCTCTTTTCGCTCCGCTGGGAATCGAATCACAGAACTTCCGATTGCCGGTCGGGTGCTTTCTTTCGGGAGCGAAAAGAGAAGATCTTTTTTCAGAAAAAAATTTAATAAAATAATTTTTAATTCACATCTCCATCTAGTCTGAAAAGACGTTAAAAATTGCTGTTATTCTCTGATGATAATGCAGATTCCTTGAAAAATTCAATTTGCACCACCTAGCAAAATGATGCGTCTATTTTCTGAAAAAAGTTTCTTCTCTCTCTCTCTAGTAGTTTAATGGGAAAGCACCCGACCGGCAATCGGAAGTTCTGTGGTTCGATTCCCAGCGGAGCGAAAAGAGAAAATCTTTTTTCAGAAAAAAATTAATTGAAACAATTTAAAATTTTCAGAAAAATTTGCAAACGTTCAATTTTCAAGACCCGGAATGTTGAATAATTTTGGCTCGACTTTAGAAATAAAAAAAAAATAAAAGTAACCTTTTTTCATAAATAGGGGCTAATAATTTAGGTGAGAGTACAATAATAAAAAATCCTGAAATAAAAATTATCTGCACGCGATATGCAGAGCTGAACGACTTGCATGGAGAATAAAACAGAAGCTTCTTTTTACGGCTTCTTTGACCTCCTTTGAGGATTTTTTTTGTAACACGCAAGATCCACTGGACTGCGAATTTACCAAATTAAAACCATCGAGAAATTCAAGCATTAAATTCTATACGACGTGCGAATATAATTTCTGTAATTAATTCAATTTATGACCCTAACAATCAAATTAAGACTCAGTTTTGATGAAATCAAGTAATATTGAATATAGTCCTAAAATTAATCGGGTTTTTCAACATTTTCAAGTTGAATTTTCAACCAAAAAGATACATTTTCAAATAAGAATGATTAATTTTTTACCAAAAAGATGAATTTTCAACCCAGCACATCAATTTTTAGCCAAATAGTGAATTTTTTCTAAGAAAAATCAATTTTCAACCAAAAATGGAATAAATTTTTAGTTAACGAAAAAATTAAAAAAAAAGAACTGGATTCAACCAAAACAGAACATCCAACTATTTGGCTGTGAGTTAACTTTTTTTTTTTGAAAATTTATATTGTCGGATTGAAAATGTATTTGTTTTTGATGATGCTCTTTTGGTTGATGCTCTTTTGGTTGATACTCTTTTGGTTGATGATTCAAGTATTTGGTTGAAAAATCGGCTTTTTTGGTTGAATTCAGTTATTTATTTTATTTTATTTTTTTTTTTTTTAACTAAAAATTTATCTATTCCATTTTTGGTTTGAAAAATTGATCGTTCCTAGAGAAAATTCAACTATTTGGCTAAAAATTGATGAATTTGGTTGAAAATTAATTTTTTTTATAGAAAATTCATATTTTAGGCTTGCAAATTAATATTTTTCGGTTGAAAATTCTACTATTTTTGTTGATAATTCCATTATTTGGTTGAAAATTAATTTTTTTGTTGAGAATTCAATTTTTTTAGAAGCTTCGATTATTTGAGTTGAACTTGAACATTCAAAATTCAACGTTCAACCCAAAAAAACGAAAGCTTCTAAAAAAAAATTGAATTTTCAACAAAAAAAAATCATTTTCAACCAAATGGTGGAATTAAAAAAAAATGGTTGAATTTTCAATCAAAATAGAATGTTTAACAAACACAAAACTGATTTTCTACCAAAAGAGATGAATTTTCAAACAGAAAAAAACGAATTTTCTACAAAACAATTGAATTTTCAACAAAAGAGGTTATTTTTAACCAAATAATGAAATTATCAACAAAATAGTTGATTTTCAACACCAAAATATAAATTTTCAAGCCGATAATATAAATTTTCTATAAAAAAAGTTAATCTTCAACCAAATAGTTGAATTTTCTATAAAATTGTTGAATTTTTAAGGCAAAAAGGCGAATTTTCTAAAAAAAAAAAAAGTATATTTTCAAACCCAAAAATATTTATTGAAAAAAAGTTAATTTTCAACCAAATAGTTGAATGTTTAACCCAAAAAAGCGAATTTTCCACAAAACAATTGAATTTTCATAAATGTTCATTTTTAACCAACGAATTGCATTTTCAACCCAAAAATATGAATTTTTGAGAAAAGAGTTTATTTTCAACAAAAATTTAATTTTCTACCAAAATAGTGAAAATTCCAAACCAAAAAGGCGAAGTTTGAAAAAAAATAGTTAAATTTCCCTGCAAAATATGTAGTTTAATGTTTAACCCCAAAAAATAAACATTTTTCTACAAAACCATTGAATTTTCGAAAAAAAAAATTTTTTTAACCAAATAAATGAATTTTCAACCCAAAAATATAAATTTTTTTTACAAACATTTTTTTCGAACAAAAAAGTTAATTTTTAACCAAACAGTTGAATTTTCAACCAAAAAATATGAATTACCAACAACAAAGTTTTTTCAACCAATATTGTAGTTGAATTTTCTATAAAAAATTTAATTTTTTACCAAAATAATTTAATTTCCAACTCAAAAAGTCAAGTTTTCAACAAAATTGTTGAATTTTTAACAAAACAATTGTGTTTTCAACAAAATAATAATTTTTAACTGAAAAAGTTAATTTTTAAGCAATAAAGATGAATTTTCTACCAAAAAAGATGAATTTACAATCTAAAAGAAACAAATTTTCTATCCAACCTACAAAAAAGAATTTTTAAACAAATAGTCGAATATTAAAAAAAAAACAAGATTATACTTCAACCAAAAACATTTACATTTTACACCAATTAGTTTAATGGAATTACGATTATTAATTATCAACAAAAATAGTTGAATTTTCAACCAAAATAATTGAATTTTTAAACCAATTCTAACCAAATTATTTTTATTAACTAATTAATTATTGAATTGTTATTCAACCAAATAGTTTAATTTTAAAGCCAAAAAGAACAAAAAAAAACTAATTTTTCTACAAAAAAAATTGAATTTTCAAGAAAAAAAGGTTATTTTCAACACAAAAATATAAATTTTCAAGCCGAAAATATGAATTTTCTATAAAAAAAGTTAATCCTCAACCAAATAGTTGAATTTTCTATTAAATTGTTGAATTTTTAAGGCAAAAAGGCGAATTTTCTACATAAAAGTATATTTATAATCCCAAAAATGTTCATTTTCGAAAAAAAGTTAATTTTCAACCAAAAAGTTGAATTCTGAACAAAAATAGTAGAATGTTTATCCCCAAAAAAACGAATTTTATACAAAACAATTGAATTTTCATAAATTTCTGAATTTTTTACAAAAGATTTTTTTCCAACAAAAAAGTTAATTTTTAACCGAATAGTTGAATTTTCAACCAAAAAATATGAATGTCCAACAAAAAAGTTATTTCAACCAAATATGTAGTTGAATTTTCTTTAAAAAAATTAATTTTTTACCAAGATAGTTGAATTTCCAAATCAAAAAGTCAAGTTTTCAACAAAACAGTTGAATTGTCAACCAAAAAGGATGACCTTTTAACAAAACTGTTTTTAACTGAAAAGTTAATTTTTAAGCAATAAAGATGAATTTTCTACCAAAAAAGATGAATTTTCAATCTAAAAGAAACAAATTTCCTATCCAAAGAGAGGAATTTCCTACAAAGAAAGTTGAATTTTCAACGAAATTGTTGAATTTTCAATCAAAATAATAGAATTTTCAAAGCAATTATAACCCAATTATTTTAATTAACTAATTAATTATTGAATTATTATTCAACCAAATAATTGAATTTCAAAGCCAAAAGAAAAACTTTCAACAAAAAAGTTTATTCTGAACCAAGAAAGTTGAATTTTCAAACAAATTGAATTTCTAATCAAAAACGCCGAATTTTTTAGAATCCAGTTCAATTTTTAACCAAACAGTTTATTTTTTACCAAGAAAGATGAAACTGAAAAAGATGAATTTTTAACCAAATATATCATTTTTCAAAAAAATAATAAAAAGTTCAACCAAATAGAAATTTTGACCAAAAGTTTTTTTTTTTTTGACCAAAATTCTATACCAAAAATATAAAACTAGACTTTACAAATAAAATAAATTAACTTTTGACCAAAAATAGTTGAATTTTCTTATTTGGCTCTATTAGTTCATTTCGCATTTAAGCACAAAAAACGAAAAAAGTGGAACTTTTTTGAAAAGAGGAGGAAAAAAGAATTTTAGAAAAAAAATGTAAAAAGGGGAATAGGGGAAAGTGAAGTCTGTACTCAGCCGAAAAATTTTCTGAGACCATTTAATTCAAGTCGATAAAAGAGCAGAATTTGTTTAAATAATTGATGAAAACAAATTATATCAAGGGAAAGTGTAAAATATTTTATAAATGCTTAGCACGCATTATTATCCAATGACTAAAAAGAATGCGGTTCTCGTTTATGTTAAGAAAGTCGAGAGAAAATGTTGGAAAGTGCAAGTTGTTTTTTCTGGTCTGAAGAAATTGAAAAAGAAACTTTGATTAATTGGAAACAAATCCATTTGAGTCTTCTTATAATATCAAACTATTAAAATTTTTTTTTTACTTTAGTGCAATTTGTTCTATTTGCTCAATTAATATTTTTATTTTTAAATAGTTCAATTAGATTTTGAAGTTTTTTATTTTAGTCTTCTGCAACTTCAAGACAAGTATTATTCCTGTCGTAATTTATTTATTTATGCAACAAAAATATAATGAACACTAAATGAGATTTCTCTTTCAGGTACTTGTTAATGTGATTAACAAGAGGGGAAAATAGAATTTAATTACACCCACGAGTGTGCAGATTAGTTGTAGGGAAAGGGGACAGTTAAATTTATACGACAGTCAAGATGTCATCTCTTCTGGCCTGAATTGCGGACCTAAATAACTTATTTTCCATTTTTAAATGTAATTGTTTATATTTCAATCCAGGGAGATTTTTATTTTAAATAAAAAATAGTTGAATTCAGCGAAAAAAGACAAATTTTCAACAAAATAGTGGAATTTTCTACAAAATTGTTTAATTTTTAAGCCAAAAAGACGAATTTTCTAAAAAAAAAAGTGTATTTTCAACCCGAAAATATAAATTTTCAACAAAAAAGTTAATTTACAAACAAATAGTTGAATTTTCAAGCCAAAAAAGCGAAGATTCTATAAACAAAATTAAATTTTCAGTAAAATTTAATTTCTAACCAAATAGTTGAATTTTCAACCCAAAAAGACGAATTTAATTTAATACAAATTAATTTTCAAACCGAAAATATAAATTTTCAACAAAAAAGATTTTTTCAAACCAAATAGTTGAATTTTCGACAAAAAAGTTGAATATTCAAACGAAAAAGCGAATTTTCTACAAAAAAATTTAATTTTCTACCAAAATAGTTGAATTATCAAAACAAAAATTCGAGTTTTCAACAAAACAGATGAATTGTCAACAAAAAATCATGACCTTTTAACAACATTGTTGAAATTTGAACAAAATAATTAAACTTCTACGCAAATAATAATTTTTGACGAAAAATGTTAATTTTCAACCAAGACTTATTTTTTAAAGTTTATTTTTTTATTTTGTTTTTAAGGTTATATAATTATAATTTTCTTCAGAATCTTGAGATAATTCGAAAAAATTTTCAACCAAATTACAAAACGAAATAGTTTAATTTTCAAACATTGTTGAATTTTGAACACAATAATTAAACTTGTAAGCATATAATAATTTTTTTCGAAAAATTTTAATTTTCAACCAAAAAAGATTTATTTTTTAAGGTTTTTTTTTAAGGTTATATAGTTATAATTTTCTTAAGAATCTTGAGATTATTCAAAAAACTTTTTGAAAATTTTCAACCAAATTACAAAACGAAATAGTTTCATTTTCAAACAAAAAAGATGAATTCTCAACGAAAAATGCAATAATTGATAGGTCAATCCAAAAAGATTTTTATTTTAAATAAAAACCAGTTGAATTCATCCAAAAAAGATAAATTTTCAACAAAATAGTTGAATTTTCTAAAAAAAAGTGTATTTTCAAACCGAAAATATGAATTTTCAACAAAAAAGTTAATTTACAACATATATTTGAATGTTCAATAAAAAAAAGAAGATTCTAAATTTTCAATAAAAGAGTTAATCTCTAACCAAATAGTTGAATTTTCAACAAAAAGGTTATTTTTGAACCAACTGGTTTAATTATAAACCCGAAAATTCATATTTCAACAAAAAAGTTAATTTACAAACAAATAGTTGAATTTTCAACCCGAAAAGACGAATTTTCAACAAATTAGTTGAATTTGCAGCAAACCAATTCAATATTTAACCCAAAAATATGAATTTTCAACAAAAAAGTTATTTTTAAACTAAATAATAAAATTTCAAACCAAAAATGTGAATTTTTAACAAAAAAGATTTTTTTCAAACAAAATAGTTGACTTTTCGACAAAAATAGTTGAATATTCAAACGAAAGAAGCGAATTTTCTAAAAAAAATGTAATTTTCTACCAAAATAGTTGAATTATCAATATTTTTGACGAAAAATATAAATTTTCAATCAAGAAAGATTTATTTTTAAGGTTTATTTGTTTATTTTGTTTTTAATGTTATATAATTATAATTTTCTTAAGAATCTTGAATTAATTCAAAATTTTTTTTTAATTTTCAACCAAATTACAAAACGAAATAGTTTAATTTTCAAACAAAAAAGATGAATTCTCAACGAAAAATGCAATAGTTGATAGGTCAATCCAAATTGATTTTTATTTTAAATAAAAACCGGTTGAATTATCCAAAAAAGATAAATTTTCAACCAAATAGTTGAATTTTCTACAAAATTAGTTGAATTTTTAACCAACATAATTAAATGTTCACCCCGAAAAAACTACTTTTCTACACAAAAATTGAATTTGCAAACCAAAAATATAAATTTCCAATAAAAAAGTTATTTTTGAACCAACTGGTTTAATTGTAAACCGGAAAATTCATATTTACAACAAAAAAGTTAATTTACAAAAAAAATAGTTGAATTTTCAACCCGAAAAGACGATATTTTAACAAAATAGTTGAATTACAACCCAAAAACATAAATTTTCAACAAAAACGTTTTTTTCAAACCAAATAGTTGACTTTTCGACAAAAATAGACGAACTATCAACAAAAAAGGAAGACATTTTAACAAAATTGTTAAATTTTGAACAAAATAATTAAACTTTTAAGAAAATAATCATTTTTGACGAAAAATGTTAATTTTTAACCAAAAAAGATGAATTTTCAATACAAAAGAAAAATTGCGAATAACTATTTGTTTTTTAAGGTTTATTTGTTCATTTGTTTTTAAGGTTATATAATTATAATTTTCTTAAGAATCTTGAGATAATTCAAAAAAATTTTAAAAAATTTTCAACCGATTTTCAAAACCAAATAGTTGAATTTTCAAAAAACAAAGATGAATCCTGAACGAAAAATCTAATAGTTAACAGTTCAATCCAAAAAGATTTTTATTTTTAATAAAAAACAGTTGGATCCACCCGAAAAATACAAATTTTTAACAAAACAGTTGAATCCTCAAATAAAAAAGATTAATTTTCAACCAGTTGTATTTTTAACCAAAAAACATTAAATATTTTCCAAGGGGACGAATTTTCTATAAAAAAGTTCAATTTTAACCCAAAAATATGAATTTAAAAAAAAAGTTGGTTGAAAATAGCAATAAAGATTTTAATTTAAAAAAAATCATTTGCAATTCTAATAAAACATAGATGAAATTTCTACCAAATCGTGAATTTTCAAACAAAAAAAAAATGAATTTTCTAAAAAATTGTTGAATTTGCACCAAAAAAAGATTTTAAAGTCCAGAATAAACAAAAACTTTTAGGCAAATTAGAATTTGGACGCAAAAATAATTTTTAATACAAAATAAAAATTTCGTGTGACTACTTTTTAATTTTCTTCGTTTATTTGCTTTAAGAGACATTTAAGACTATTTGACGATTGGAAAAAATTTCAGAATATTTTATAAACATTCGGAAATCTTTCAAAGTTTTAAAATATTTGTAATCTCTTCAAAATTCCAAAAATTCCTGAATATCTTTTAAACTGACTCGAATTATTCCTAAAATTGTTATAAAATCTTCCGGATTCATTCTTAAAAATTTCTGAAATCTTTTGTAATGTTTTATACTATTTTTAAATATTCTTTAAAAATTATATAAAAAAAGTAAAATAGCACTTTAAATATTTCCAGGAATCTCAATAAAATTTTTTCTATTATCTTGCAACCTTTTAAAATTATTAAAAAACTTAAAATTTTATTTCGAAATTTTCAAAAAACTACGTGTTAAAATGATTCAGATTTTTTCCTTAAAATAAAAAATCATTTCAAATTTTCCGAGAAATCTGAAGACAATTTTTTTATTCTCTTGTAGCCTTTCAAAATTCTTAAAAAGCATCTAAATTTTTTGTTCGAAATCTTCAAAAATCTACATTTTGTTTTAAATAAAATTATTTTGTATCCTTTCAAAACTTCTGAATATCTAACTTAGATATTTGAAATATTCCTAAAATTTTGTAATCTTGCAAAACTGAAAATTTTTGCTTTGAAATCTTCTGCATTCTTACCCGAAATTTTAGGAAATTATTTGAATTCTTTTAAAATTTTATTAAATATTTTCTTTGAATTGATTTTTCAACAAAAAAATACTTTAAAATTTCACTGGAAAACTTCCAATTTCCTTTAATTTGAAAAAATTTTGAATTTCTAAAATTCTTAGAATTTGTAAATTAAAATTTTTGAAATTATGAAATTTGAACGCTTTGAATTTTTAAGTATTCCATTTGACATTTTTTCAATCATTTAAAGGTATGGGAGAAAGAATTTATGTGAAACTCTAATTTTTGCAAAAGACAGTCAGTATTTTGAAAAATTAAATTTAAAAGAAGAAATTTAGAATCTTTCAAATTTTAACGATGATTTTCAAATTCTGGGACGAATGAATTTGCACCACTCTCGAAAATTGACAATTTTTCAAAAAATAAAGCTTTGATGCTTGAAAATTTTGCAGCTATTTTTGAAAAATTAAATTGAATGATTTAAAATGTAATTATAAAGTTAGCATAAAATTTATATTTTAAAAACACTTTTAGTCACTCGAAAGTAATTGGCTCCTGGAAAACCTGAAGAAATTATACTTGAAAAATGGTAATTGCGCTTCAACATCTTTCAATTAGTAAAAAGGCATCGTAAAATTTAGAATTTAGAGCCCACTTCTGATCCTTTTAAGATTTTTCATCTCAAGTTGTACAACATTTTAGTACCATCATCAAAATATCCCCCTCTTTTATTTTTTTTTTATATATATAACGTTCGTGCCGAGACAGGAAATTAATTCGCGCAATTTATTTCAAGCCGTGAGCAATAGTAATATAATAAAATAAAAACAAATTTCCCTAGACTCACGATAAATGATTTCCGATCTAATTTCAAATTAATTACTACCCCTTATTCAATTTCCGGTCCATTTCTAAAAGAAGAGCAAATCACAGAATTTTTAATCTATAAAAACTAAACCTGAATTTGCTCACTGAATTAAATCTAAACTAAAATTATTCGTAATGCAATACTCGGTTTAAGATTTTTTTTAAGAGGATAATTTAATGAGTTTCATGTTTCAAGTAGCAGTAATTTTCGAGCGTGTCACTTTCCTCATTTTAATTCCCGACGAGAAAAACCACTCAGTTTGGTAAAAATTGTGATAGCAAAAACAGGTTTCAAAGCCTGCGTTGAATTTTCAACTTTTTGCTAAAAGAAAACGCGATTATTGCTTATTACCTATTTCCTGCAAAATAGATACGATTTTTTTAATTGACGCATTTTTTCTTTACAGGATTAATACAGGGAGGCTGCAAAATTTCGTTTTTAAAATTTAAAATTCGTTTTTAAAATTTAAAACATTTAAATATGAATTTATAAATTTTTAAATTAATATTCTTAGGGCTGCAAATTTACTTGAAAATAATGTACTATTTAAATCGAAAGAGTGACTAATTTTCTTTTGAATTAAGAGAATTCAAAAGAATTAATTAGGAAAAAATTTCATTGATTCCAGTAACATGGTAGTCAATTTAGAACAATTTTAGAGAAATGAGAATTTAATGAAATTCATAAAAAAGGTGAATTAAAAAAAATCAAGTGAACTGAACAAAATTTAAAAATATATGAAAAAATTAATTGAATTGAGTAAGTTTGAAATGAGTTTAGAAAAACTAAAGGGAATTCAAAAGAATTTAATGAAATACCTAAGAATTCAAGGAGCGTTTAAAAGACTTCAGGATGAACAGAATAACAAATTTCAAAAATTGAAAAAATCCATTTAACTGAGTAAAATTGAGTGAATGTTAAAATTATTAAATTCCGTTAATTCCTAAAATCCTGGAAAATGTATTAAAATAGCTTGCGAGTTTTTAAAATTCCTTAAAATCAATTAAAAATTCCTTGGAATCTTAAAAAATAACCAAAAATCTTTCAAATTATTGAAATCAAATAAAAATTCATCGGAATGTTTTTAAATTCCTGAAATATTTCAAATCCTTTAATATCTTTTGAAATCACTCTTAACGTTTTAAAGCTTTTAAAAATTCCTTGGAAGTTTGATAAATACCCTAAAATCTTTAAAATTCTTTGAAATCCCTTTAGATGATTAAAATCAATTAGAAATGCCTGGGAATTTTTAAAAAAGTCCTAAAATATTTAAAATCCTTTGAAATCCTTCAAAATCCCTTGAAATCTTTTGAAATCCCTTAAAACTTATTAAAGCTCTTGAAAATTGCTTCAGTTTTAAACATTGTTTAATCCTTCAAATTATTCAAATCTATTAAAAATTACTTGGAATCTTTTTTTTAAACTGAAATCTTTGAAATTCTTGGGAATACCTTTTAAATATTGGAATCTATTAAAAATTCCTTGTAATCTTCCTAAATACCCTCAAATATTTCAAATAATACTTTAAAATCTTTGGAATACCTTGAAACACTTTAAAGCTCTAAAAAGTTCCTTGGAATTTTTAAAAATACCCTAAAATCTTTAAAATCCTTTGGAATACCTTCAAATTATTGAAATCTATTAAAAATTTCTTGGAATCTTTTGAGATACCCTAAAATATTTTAAATCCTATACAATCTTTTGAAATGCCTCGAAATTTTTTAAAGCTCTAGAAAATTCCTTGGAATTTTTAAAAATACCCTAGAACCTTTAAAATCCTTTGGAATACCTTCAAATTATTCAAATATGTTAAAAATTACTGGGAATATTTTTTTTAAACTAAAATCTTTAAAATTCTTTGGAATACCTTTAAATTATTGAAATATATTAAAAATTCCTTGGAATCTTCAAAAATACCCTAAAATATTTCAAATTATTGGCAATCTTTGGAATACCTTCAAATTATTGAAATCTATTAAAAAATACTTTGAATCTTTAAATTCTTTAGAATACCTTTAAATTATTGAAAACTATTAAAAATTCCTTTGAATCTTCAAAAATACCTTAAAATATTTCAAATTATTTGAAATCTTCGGAATACCTTGAAACGCTTTAAAGCTCTAAAAAGTTCCTTGGAATTTTTAAAAATACCCTAAAATCTTGAAAATCCTTTGGAATTAATTCAAATTATTCAAATCTATTAAAAATTACTGGGAATCTTTTTTTTTTTTAAACTAAAATCTTTCAAATTCTTTTGAAAGCCTTTAA
>CAKNYM010050954.1:3169-16031 GCA_932195095.1 Andricus curvator
ATTACCCTCCATTCACTTCCCCTTCCCTTATTTTCCGTCACTTCCCGTACTTACATACCTCTCATTTGTCATCATTTACCTTACCTAATCTCCCATAATTTCTGTTACTTCACCTACTTTCCCCCCACTTAGCTCCCCTCTCATCATTGCACATGGCTCCCCCTAATTCCACTCCTCTCATTTACTATTATATACCTTACTTCCCCTCCCATAATTTCCCCCACTTCATCTAATTTCTCTCCCCTGATTGCCCATAAATTCCCCAACTCCCATTTCCCCTCCCCTCATTTTCCGTCACTTCCCGTACTTACCCACTTCTCATTTTTTATCATTTACCCTACTTCCCTTCCCCTCATTTCCCTTAATTCCCCACCACTCACTTCCCCTACTTCCCCTCCTTAGAAAAAAGTACGTCGGACCAGGGCTACGAAACCCTAAAAATAAGGATAACAATTTAGAGGCATAAATTTAATTTTAGGGACGACTCAAAAACTACGTCACGTTATTTTGAAGAAGAAACAAAATATTTTAACAGAGTTCAGAGCCCAAAATACTCTCAAAACAGGGGAAATAGGGTGATTTTCACAAAAATAGGGGGGTTCATTTTTTTAAACAAAATTAATGTACAGATACCATATTGAATTAAATATAAAACTCTTAAGATTTCAGATAGAAATATATTGTATTTTAAACAATATAGTTGAAATAATTAAAAACTTGTAGTTTCAACCAATAGGGATGAATTTTCAACGAAAGAAAAAAAAACTAATTTTCAACAAAACAGATCAATCTTCAACCAATAAAATGAAGGTTTAACAAAGTAGTTCAGCTTGCAACCAACAAGTCGAATTTCCAACTAAAAAGATGAGTTTTTTAGGCAAAACTGATTAGTTAAGTTTTCAGTTTAAAAAAGGCATTTTCAAACAATAAAAACAAATTTTCAACAAAATAGATCAATTTTCAACCAAATAGTTAAATTTTTGATTAAGAAGAATAATTTTTTACCCAAAACGTCGAATTTACAACAAAATAGATCAATCTTCAACCAAACAAATTATTTTTAACAATAAAGTTCAAATTTCAACCAAGTCTATGAATTATAATTGTAAAAAAAAGATTAATTCTCGACAAAAAATATAATAGTTGATATATTAACCAAAAAATATTTTACTTTTAAATAAAAAAAAAACATTTGAATTCAACCAAAAAGACGAATTTTCAACAAAAAATATGAATTTCCTATGCAAAACTGAATAGTTGAGTTTTTTTTTTTTTTGAGTTTTCAGTTTGAAAAAAATCATTTCCAACCATTAACAAAATTTTTTCAACAAAATAGTTCAATTTTCAACCAAAGAGATAGATCTATAGCTGATAAATTAAATTTTTAACAAATTATTTTAATTTTCCACCAAATAGTTAAATTTTTAATTAAGAAGAATAATTTTCTACCCAAAAAGTCGAATTTACAACAAAATACATCAATTTTCAACCAAGTCTTTGAATTTCAATTGAAAAAAAGATTAATTCTAGACGAAAAATATAATAGTTGATATATCAACCAAAAAATATTTTATTTTTAAATAAAAAAAAAAACATTTGAATTCAACCAAAAAGACGAATTTTGAACAAAAAAGATGAATTTCTTATGCAAAACTGAATAGTTGAGTTTTAAGTTCGAAAAAAAATTATTTCCAACCATTAAACAAATTTTTTCAACAAAATAGTTCAATTTTCAACCAAAGGGATGGATCTGCAGCTGATAAATTAAATTTTTAACAAATTAGTTTCATTTTCCACCAAATAGTTAAATTTTTAATTCAGAAGATTAATTTTCTACCGAAAAAGACGAATTTACAACAAAATACATCAATTTTTAATCACGTAGTTGAATTTTCAACTAAAAAAGATCAATTTTGCACCAAAAGTGGAATAGTTGAAATTTTAGTTTAAAAAAATTAACTATCAACTGAGAATGAAACGAATTTTCAACAAAATAGTTCAATCTTCAACCAATAAAATGAATTTTTAACAAAAAAGTGCAAATTTCAACCAAGTCTTTGAATTTCAATTGAAAAAAAAAGATTAATTCCAGACGAAAAATATAATAGTTGATATTTCAACCAAAAAAGATTTTACTTTTAAATAAAAAAACATTTGAATTCAACAAAAAAAAACGAATTTCCAACAAAATAGTTGAATCCTCAACAAAAAACTACAAATTTTAACCACACAGAAAACTGTTGAATTTTCTGCTCGAAAATATGAATTTTAATCCAAAAAGTTAATTTTCAACCAAATAGCTGAATTTTCTATCAAAATGATAAAATTTTCAACACAAAAAGACGAATTTTTCACAAAACAGTTTAATTTTCACCTCAAAAATGAATTTTCAACCAAATAATTGAATTTTAAACTGAAAACGATCAATCTTCAACCACAAATGGAGTAGTTATATTTGCAGTTCAAAAAATTGATTTTCAAATAAAGAAAAAACTAATTTTTAACAAAATAGTGTAATTTTCAACCAAATAGTTGGATCCTTAACTAATAAAATAAATTTTTAACACATTAGTTTAAATTTTAACCAAAAAGTTAATTTTCAACCCAAAAAAATGAATTTTCAGCACGAAAGTTAATTTTCAGCCAAATTGTTGAATTTTAAACTAAAAGCGATCAATATTCATACAAAAATGAAATAGTTACACTTGAAGTTGATCAAATTAATTTTCAACAGTAAAAAAAAAAGAATTTTCAACAAAATAGTTCAATTTTCAACCAGAGATGGATCTTTAACTAATAAAATTATTTTTCAATAAAGTAGGCAGCCAAAAAATATAAATTCTCACTGGATTTAATGCACGTAGTTTCATTTTCAACTAGAAAAATCAAGTTTTAAAAAAATGTTACAATTAAATTTTGAGTTAAAATAAGTAATTTAAAAAAAAAAAAAATTTCAACACAACAGTTAAATCTTCAACCAAATAATAGAATCTTTGACCAAAAGAGATTGGAATAGGGGAAAAAGTGAAGTCTCTTATCACTTGTAAAATAAAATCACTAATAATAATTTTTTTAAGTATTTCGAAAAATTTTACGAGTTATGAAGTGTTTTTAAATTAAGGAATTTTTGTTAGATATACAGTTAAATTAACCCTAGAATCTTTTTTCCGATCAAATTTTTAGGAATCTTATTAATTATCGCCGTTGTTCTAAACACATTTTACGTATTGAATTTAAATTCCACAAATAACATTGAACTTCTAGGGTCTAGTTGCGTTCAAAGTTCAAGGAACTAAAAATTCCGTGGGTTTTTCCTGTTTACAGATTGAATCCCGTCGTCAGTTGAAGGGGGCCGATTGGAAACAAATGATGTAATATTGTAAAAAACAGGTTATGACAATTGAGAAGTGTACTCACTTTAACGAGATAAGTGTATGAAAGGATGCAATTAATATAAGATTCATTTGAATCAATGAATTTCTTTCACTGCCTAAGTCGCTGAATAAATTAATGTGTAAAACGAATGCATCTGTTTGTTATTAATATTATCGCCACAAACAAACGAACCATTGTATGCAAATGTGATGGAGTACCGCGATTAAAAATTAGGTTCTAGTTATTCAAATATAATTTGCAATAGTAATTATCTGAGTGTATATATCAAATATAATTTCTTTCAAATTTTCGCCCCCAGAGTTCAGTTCTATACACCTTATCAAACGCTTTTTCAAGATCAACAAATGCACAGAAAACTTTTTTGTTTACTTTCAGACTTTTTTTCTGTAATCTAAATCCATCTAAATATCTGATCCGCACATGATCTTACTGGCATAAACACGCATTGTCCTTCTCAGAGTCTATATTCTATTTATCGTTCCACCAAGCAACACCAGTCATTCTTCCTACAAACGCAGTACCACACACTTCAAATGCACTCCTAACAATGACTTCCTGAATTTTTCCCAAAGTTTAGTAGGGAAAATTCCCCAAACATTCTTTTGGAATATTAACCAAAAAGTGGTCAATTTTCCCCAAGATTTGATGGGGAAAATTCACTATGCTATTGTATAATAATACCTCAAATTTCGGGAATTTTCCCGAACTTTATGTAGGGAAAATTCCCAAAATATGTGGAATATTGCTTAAAACTTTGTGAATATTGGCACTCATTATTTAGAGAAATCTCCGCAAACTTTTTTGGAATATTAACCAAAAAGTGTTGAATTTTCCGCCAAGATTTGATGGGGAATATTCCGTATGCTATTGTATAATAATGCTTTAAATTTCGAGAATTTTCCCGAACTGGGGCGTAGCATCCTATTATAAATAGTCTTCTGATTCCCACTTTCATTCTAATCCACTTGCTGTGTTGCTCTCTCATTCATAATCGGACCAACTCCTTGCTACCGTGTGATTCAATATCTATTCCTGACTATAGTTCGAGTTCTTTTTCTACCATTCTCATTTCACATCCCTTCTTTGTTTCAGGTACACATAATATATCTAGCTTCCTTACGCTAATTTTCCGGCACGTTAGTGACTTTCATTAATTATTTCATTTTATTTAATTCGGCGTACTTCATATAATGTAAAACCATCGATGATGAAATTATTACAAAATCCGCCTTGTGCAAAATATTGTACACTGTAAAAAAAATGTATCTTATCAAGGCTAGTTTTCGGTATTGAAACAGTCCTCCAAAAATATAGTCTCGGGTGGCTCTATTCAAATGCCACTTTATTTTGATGCCACTAAACGACGTTTTAGTAGATTTCAAAATAATTTTTGATTCATGAATAACAATTGAACAATTATAAATCTGTAAGGACCTACAATTAAAATGATTTTACTTCTAATTTGAAAGTTGTTCAGTTCCAAAAAATTTAATCTTTCAATTTTTAATGTTTCTAACTTAAAATTGTTTAGAATGATATAATTTTGAAAATCTCTAAATTCGTTGATTCATTCTTCAATTTAGAGAATTGAAAATGATAGCGTGTATTTAAATATTTTTTCAAGTCTTTGAATTGCACAATTTATAAAAGTTTAACTATTATTTATTTATTGAGCGTTCGAATTAAAAAAATTAGGCTTTAGGGTCCTTTAAGGTGAAAAATAAATGAATTATTTGATTTTACTGTTTATAAATAAATGATTGCTTTTAAATTCAAAGAAAGGGATACCTTCTTTCACAAATGTAAATTTTAAATAACTAGAACATTTTGCGCGCTACGCACGCACTAATTACCCTTTCCTTAGAAAAAAATCTACTAAGTGGAACTACTTTGTTTAAAATTCATTTTTTTGTTCATAATTCATCATTTTAGTTGAAGAATCTTTTTTTGCAAATTTCAACTATTTTGTTAACATTTTTTAAAATTATTTGTTCAACTGAAAATTCAACTATTCCATGTTTAGTTGAACATTCAGTTGAAAATTCAACTATTTGGTTGAAAATCCATGTACTTTATTAACAATGATTCTTTTTTTGGTAGAAAAGTAGTTTTTTTGGTTCAAAATTAGTTTTTTTTTTTTTAATTGAAAATTAATTTTTTTACTAAAAATTTCACTATATCATGTTTGTTTGAATATTAATCTTCTTCAGTTAAAAATTCAACTACATACTTGTTTGAAAATTTCTGTATATTGTTGAAACTTTTGTGTCTTTTGTGGTAGAATATTAATCTTCTTGGTGATTAATTCACCCTTTTGGTTGAAAATTCAACTATTAGGTTAAAAATTCCATTAAAAGTAAAAATATTTGGTTGAAAATTCATGTATTTTGTTAAAGATTATCCTTTTTTGGTCGAAAAATTATTTTTGTTGTTGAAAATTAATTTTTCTTCGGTTGAAAATTAGGGTTTTTATTGAAAATCAATTGTTTCAACTAAAAATTTAACTTAATTGTTTGTCGAAATTTTTGTTTCATATACATTCAATCTTTTTGGTAGAAAATACATTTTTTTGGTTGAAAATTCAATGATTTCGCTTTAAATATATTTTATTTGTTTAAAAAATTATTCCTTCAACTAAAAGTTAAACTATTCTACTTTTTGTTGAAAATTGATCTTTCCTAAATGAAAATTCATCTATCTTGTTGACAATTTATCTTTTTTTGGTAGAAAATTAACATTTTTGGTTAAAAATTTAATTAAAAATTAAAATATTTGTTTGAAAAATTGTTTTTTTTTTTTTTTTTTTTTTTTTACATGAAGATCACGGCAAATGAATTTTTTAAATTAAAAATGTAGCTATTTCATTTTTGCTAGAAAGTTGATCTTTTTCAGTTAAAAATTCACTTATTTTGTTGAAAACTCGTATTTTTAAGTCGAAAGTTCAATTATTTTGGTAGAAAATGCATATTTTCGAGTTGTAAATTCAACTTTTTTTTTTAAATTCGTCTTTATAACTTAAAAACTCAACATTTTAGATGAGATTTTTTTTTCTTCATTGATTGAAAAATCTTTCTTGGTTGAAAATGTAATTCTTCTATTGAAAATTTGTATTTTTTGG
The DNA here is from genome assembly GCA_932195095.1 of Andricus curvator. Classification (NCBI taxonomy): domain Eukaryota; kingdom Metazoa; phylum Arthropoda; class Insecta; order Hymenoptera; family Cynipidae; genus Andricus; species Andricus curvator. Next base: position 9,684 of record CAKNYM010050954.1, read on the forward strand.
TTTGATTTAACAGTTTTTTCTTTTTCTTGGATGAACATTAATTATTCTTACTGAAAATGTAATAATAAAATTTTTAATTAATAAATCTTAATTAACTAAGACTGAAATTCTTAATTGTGTGTGTAAATTTGGCAACAATCTTTTCTTCGAGTTTTTCAAATTACCCAAACTTTTTTATACTTTGCTCCACGTGCCAACAAAATTTTGAATCAAATTGTCGAATTTTCAAACAAAAAAGATTAAAGTTCAATCAAATATTAGAATTTTCAAGAAGAAAAACAAATTTTTTAGAAAGCAGTTGATTCTTGATCAAAAAAGTTTATTTACATCCAAAAAATCTAACTTTTCTACAATGAAAGCTGATTTTTCAACAAAAGAGTAAAGTTTTTAAGCTGAAAAGTCTAATATTATAGAAAACAGTGACTTTAAAATAAATAAATAAATTTTCAACAGAAAAGATCATTTTCAATGAAAAAGATAAATTGTTAACAACCTAGTTGTATTATCAACCAAAAAGTTGAACTTTCAACAAACAAGAATAATTTTCTACCCAGAAAGACGACTTTTTAACAAAAAATATGATTTTCTACCAAATCGTTGAATTTTCAACCAATTTTCAACAAAATTCTTACATCTTCAACCAAAAAGGATAAATTTTCGATTAAGAAGATTAACGTTCTGTCAAAAAAGATAAATTTTCAACAAAATACATGAATCTAACGACAAGTTTCAGAATATTTTTCAAAATATTTATATAATGTTTAATATTCTTAATTAATTGTTCACTTCTATATTAAATAAATTATATTTTAATAATATTTTTATAAATGAAAATTAGAAGGGGGCTGTTCAGGGCCAGATCGGGCCTTCCATGTGCATACCCCAGTCAGGCCCTGATCGGATTAGGTGTTTCATTTCGTGTCTGGCCCTAACTGGGATACCCGATTGGGGCCAGATCTGGCTCGGATCAGGGCCACTCTGAAATTTCTGCACGGGTCTTTGTATATTATAATCATTATATATTGTAAAAAATTGGTTTCCATATTTAATCATTTCAAATAAGCGCGCGATCAACATCCATTGAGGCTGCTGGTGCTACTAGAGATCCGACCCTAAAAAAACAGCATTGAATTTTTGAGATACCCGGACGCGAGTTTTCATATTGGATCTCCTGATGCAAACTGTTGAACCTGGACCCATAAATTTTGAGTCGGGTCCGGGTCTTGCATATCTCTGCTTTTCCTACGTTATGGTTTTCTGTTTCTTTTAAGCATGAAGTTCCAAGCAATTCTAACAATACTTCCTGTGCATTATTTTAGTTCACTAGTACGTACCACTTTTGAATCTGAAGTTACCAAAGTAAATAGAACGATTGCTTCCAGATAAGACGATTTGGTATTATAACAGGACGCCAAAAAAATGATGCTCAATTAAAATGGAACCATAGTTTTTACAGTGTAGGAGTGAGACTCAAAGCTGTTACCTGTCTACTTTCCGCACACCGCGGTGTGCGGAAAGTAGTCAGATGTGTTCGGCATCACTCTAGTTTTCGCGTGCCGTAAAAGTGTTCGCACAAGAAAATCCTTTGCAGTGCGCTGGAGACGTCTCACGGACGTGCCGTCCGCGCACAAACTCATAACGCCAACCAATCGCGTGCTACCTGTCGTGCTGCTGCCTTCCGAGCGGTGACGCACGCAAGTACCTCGCTATTTAAACTAGTTCGCAACGCACTTCAGCAAGTGCTGCCACGGACCGTAGCAGCACGGCAGGTTGCACGCGATTGGTTGGCGTTATGTGCTCGTGCGCGGACGGCACGTTCGTGAGACTTTACCAGCACACTGCAACGGATTTTCTTGTGCAAACACCTTAACTCTGCCCATCTTCAGTTCAGCTTCCGCGATATCTCTGCAACCGAACTCTACTTGAAGTTCATCAATCAAGTTTTTGGCTCATGCATGGTCTTCCCAATCAAGTGGACCTACCAACTGCAAATCCTACAGGGATTACAAAACCAGCTAGTTATCAATTATACCGAGGGTCTTTTTTTATCTTCAACAGCAGTATCCAAAGACTTCAAACTGGGACCAATATACATACTCACACCAACAAAGCACAAGTCCTATTCAAAATTAATTAGAATTTCAACCGTTTCCTTTTCATACAATCCAATTCTTCAAACCAAATCTTACTCATCAATGGTTATTCCTCATTCTTGGTAGATCACGAAGATCAATATACAAAAAGGAGGAAATCGGTAGAAAATATGATAAGAATTTTGCGTCCTTTTGGATGTAGCATACCCTTATAATTGTGTGCATCGGCGCGGGAAATCGACGTAACCATTGATCCATATTTGTGAAATTTTCTTACCAAATGCAGTAATCCCTTATCCCATTTTATCGAAGGATGCGAGCAGGCGCGATTAATGATTCCTTAGGGCGCGGAATCAACTTTTGCTAAACTTGTTTGAAGCAAAATAACCAAAGAAGCACTACAAAGTATTCACAGATTAATAGATTATCTTACAACAGAATCCATGAATTAGTATATAATTTAAAGAAGTTTGACGCCCCTGCGAGTAAGTTGATAAATTACATATCTTATCATATGCAGCGCGTATTAAATACCTCGCGCATAGAATCGAAGATCCTCACGAAAGAAACAAGAAGAAGTAGATGAAAACCAAAACACGAGATTAGGGTAAAAGAAACCGCTAACTTCAAAGATGCTATAAATGCCGTTAACGAAATAAAAAGGAAACCAGCCGATTGTGCAGAATTAAGAAAAGTTAAAAATGTAAAACCTCACGAACATGAAGCAGAGAGACAAACAAAACCAATTGACAGAAGCTATAATCAACATGATAATTCCAAAAGTAAAATTAACATAACACAAGATAAGAGGACAAATTTTTTTATTTGCGATAAACCCAAACATTTAATTCGAAATAGTGTTTATATAAACGACATTAGTCGAATCCAAATTCATCGTCAGCCACTTAATTTTTCTCATTCAAATCCACAACGCAATTTTCGAAATAATAACAATGGAACTTCACACGTAATAATCCTCGAGAAAATCAAAGAAACGACTATCGCAATAACAATAATTACAGAAATAATAATTACGGAAATAACAATTACAGAAGTAATAATTACGGAAATAATAGTTACAGAAACGATAACGACCGAAACAATAACTACAATAAAGATTGAAATAATAACAACTATAGAGATCACAGAAACAATAGTAATAGTAAACCATGGAATTCGGGACAAAAGAGAAATTTTGGGGACGATCAGCTTAACCAAAATCAGAATGTCCAATATAGAAATCAAAACCCAGGAAATTATGGAAACTCATCAAGAGAAACACCTGGTCAACCTATTAAAAAAAAATCAACTGAAAAACCTCAAATATCTTGTAATTATTGCAAAAATCCAGGGCATGTTATGAACGATTATGAGAAACGCAAAACTAATAATAATAGCCACTATCAACAAAATGTAAAGCACAGGCCTCACAGTCCCTATGCACGGAAAAAATGTATCCGCGAAAAAGTCACGAACTTGTAGCTAGGTCTCGGATACGAGTTAAAAAAATGAAATTTTACATCTTTATTTCTATGAGAAATATATGGATAAATTTCGAAGTTTCTTACGAACAGTTCGAATTTCCTACGAACAGTTCCTGAAAATTTCAGACTGAAATATAAAAAGGAAAAATTTTATTTGTGCGATTTAATTTATAATAATTCATAAATTCGCAACTCAGAAGATTCGAGCCCTCAAAGACTGCTGACTCACCAGTTTCTAAACATAAACCAGGAGTGCGTGAACACGCGCAGCCATCGAGGCCAAACAAAATAGGTATTACAAAACTTGTAGTTTGGGTGAGCATGTGTGCGGGCCACGTACAGGCGAACCTACTTCCTAGTTCCCAGATTTGTCGGGCAAGTTCGTGAGTGCTCTGAGAATCTTTTCCCAATCACTAGTACAATTTTTGTAATTATTCACGTAAAACAAAAGTGATGAACCGTTTCAGAATTTTCATATCGGGTTCGTCAATCTTTCTCAAAGTTCGCAGATTATTTACGAAAATACATAAATATCCGATGAATTTTTCTCATATCCAAGACCTAGCTACTAGTTCGTGACTTTTTTACGGATAAATTTTTTCCCTATGGGATAAAATATAGGAACCAAAGGGTACTTTTCGTCACGCTCCACACTAGGGTGAAATTGGAAAACGAGGTTCAAAATGACATTTAGAACCTAATTATGCACCGATTTTAGATTTTTTTTTTTAAATCAGGACTAAATTTTTCAAAAAATGGTGAGAGTAGATTTTTTATTATTTGTTTATTTAATTGTTATGTTAATGCAAACAGCGAAAAAAATGTCGATTTTTTTAATTTCATTTTTTATCTTCTAGACAAAATTTTTCTTATACTTCTCATCCCTTTTATTTAATGCACAGGGGTATGAGAAAGACAAAAAAATGGTTAACTTGCAAAGTTAATTGTTATAAACAAATTTTATTAACAAATGATCGACATTAGGGGTTATTCGTCTTCAAAGTATTTTTCTGCTTTCTGGCCATTGAAATTTAATATTGAATGTTATTTGTTTATTTTATAAACAAATTATATAAACAAATGCACATTTTGGGCGTTTTTAGGCGAAAAGAAACCGTTTTTTCTTTCGAACTTGTTGCAATTAAATTACTAATGATGTTTTCTGAAAAAAGTTTTGCCACTCATCAATATTTTTCTATTTTATAAACAAATTGTATAAAAAAGTGCACATTTTGGGCGTTTTAGGCGAAAAGAAACCGTTTTTTCATTCGACCTTCTTGCAATCATATTGCCAATGATGCTTCTTCAAAAAGTTTTTGCCACTCATCCATATTTCTTTATTTTATAAACAAATTATATAAACAAATGCACATTTTGGGTGTTTTCAAGCGAAAGAAATCGTTTTTTTTGACCTTGCTGAAAGTATATTGCCAATGATGTTTTTATAAAAAAAATTTGCCACCCATAAATATTTGTTTATTTAATAAACAAATTATATAAACAATTGCACATTTTGAGCGTTTTTAAGCGAAAAGAAATCGATCTTTCTTCTGACCTTGCTGAAATTATATTGCTAATGACGTTTTCTTAAAAACAATTTTGCCACCCATCAATATTTGTTCATTTTATAAACAAATGCGCATTTTAGGAGTTTTTAAGCGAAAAGAATTCGTTTTTTTCCTCTGACCTTGCTGAAATTATATTTTCAATGATGGTTTCTAAAAACAATTGATATGCATTAATACTTGCTTATTTTATAAACAAATTAGACAAAAAATGAACATTTTAGGCGTTTACCTAATTTGTTTTTAAAATAAACAAATAGTGAGGCATGAAAATATTTCATCTAGACAATTCATTGTCAATATAGTTTAAACAATAATAAAAGAAAAACGATTTCTTTCTGCCTATAAATATCTGCAATGCACATTTGTTTATATAATTTATTTATAAAATAAACGATTAGCGGTGCTTGGCAAAATTTTTCGATAGAACATCATTGGCCATATAACGCTTAAAAACTCCTTATATGTGAATTTATTTATATAATTTGTTTAAACAAATATTGATGGGTGGTAACAAAATTTTCAGAAAACATTATTGGCAATATAATATTAGCAAGGTCAGAAGAAAAAACGGTTTATTTTCGCTGAAAATCGCCCAAAATGTGCATTTGTTTATATAATTTGTTTATAAAATGAACAAATATTGATGGGCGGTAAAAATTTGTTCACGAAACATCTTGGAAATATAATGTCAGCAAGGTAAGAAGAAAAAACAACTTCTTTTCTCTTAAAAACGCTGGAAATGTACATTTGTTTATATAATTTGGCAATGCAATTTTCAGAAAACATTATTGGAAATATAATGTTTGAAAGATCAGATGAGAAAACGGTTTATTTTCGCTTAAAATCGCCCAAAATGTGCATTTGTTTATATAATTTGTTTATAAAATAAACAAATATTGATTGGTTGCAACATTTTTCTTAGAAAACATCATTTGCATAATAATTTCAGCAAGGTAAGAAGAAAAAAACGATTACTTTTCGCTTAAAAACGCCCAAAATGTGTATTTGTTTATATGATTTGTTTATAAAATAATAAAATATTGATGAGTGGCAAACATTTTTTCAGAGAACATCATTGGCAATATAATTGCAACAAGTTCGAAAGAAAAAACGGTTTATTTTCGCCTAAAAACGCCCAAAATGTGCATTTGTTTATATAATTTGTTTATAAAATAAACAAATAACATTCAATATTAAATTTCA
>CAKNYM010050954.1:16131-27725 GCA_932195095.1 Andricus curvator
AATTTTAATGGCCACGTATCATCTTAACGATGAAGGCAAGCGATTTCAGAGCAGAAATATACTTTGAAGACGAATAACCCTTAATATCGATAATTTGTTAATACAATTTGTTTATAACAATTAACTTTGCAAGTTAACAATTTTTTTGTCTTTCTTATACCCCTGTGCATTAAAAACAAAAGAGGAGGAGAAGTATAAGAAACATTTTGTCTAGAAGATAAAAAATGAAATTTAAAAAATCGACATTTTTTTCGCTGTTTGCATTAACATAACAATTAAATAAACAAAAAAAATAAAAAATCTACTCTGACCATTTTATGAAAAATTAAGTTCTGAATTAAACAAAAAAAAATCTAAAATCGAATTCGAATTAGAAACAATTTTAAAAGTCAAAAAAATTCCATTGATTTTTGTAAAATTGGAATGAATTTAGAGGAATTTAAGATAAACGAGAAGAATTCGATGAAATTCATAAAAATTCCAGGTGAATTAAAAAAAATTTCAATGAATTGAAAACAATTTTAAAATATGGAGAAACTTTTATGAATTCAGTAACTTTGAAATGAGCTTAGAAAAATTCAAAGGAATTCAAAAAAATTCAAGGGAATTCCAAAAAATTTAAAAGAATTCAGGGTGAATTTCAAAAAAAAATTTCAAATCTCTTCAAACGTTTGAAACCCTACTAATTTCTAAGTAAAAAAATGTCTAATGACTACAAAACGATTCAAAAAAATTCAAATCAATTCAAAAAAGTTTTAAAAATCGAAAAAATCCATTTATTTCTGTGAAATTTGAGTGAATTTAGAGGAATTTAAGGGAAACGAGAAGAGTTCGATGAAATGCATACAAATTCAAGGTGAATTAAAAAAAGATTCAAATGAATTGACAAAAATTTAAAAATATGAAAAAAAAATTAAAAATATGAAAAAATTCATTGAATTGAGTAAGTTTGAAATGAATTTTAGAAAAAATTAAGGAGAATTCAAAAGAATTTGATGAAATGCCTAAAAATTAAAGGTGAGTTTTAATGACTTCAAGATGAATTAAACAAAAACTTTAAAAAAATACATTGACCTGAGTAAAATTGAGTGCATCTAGAAGAATTCAAAAGGATTTAAAAGAATTCAGGATAAATTAATAAGAATTCAGGGCGAATTCCAAATGAATTGCAAAAAATATTGGAAAATCTCTTAAAATCTGTGAAAACCTTACTTCTTGTGAATAAATTTTTTGAAATCCATTAAAATATTAAAATCCCTTAAAATTATTAAAATCCTTGGAAATCCCTTGAAATTGTTTAAATCTCTTGAAAATCCCTTGGAATCTTTTAAAATACCTTAAAATATTTCTAATCCCTTAAATTTTTTTGAAATACCTTGACATTTTTTAAAGCTCTAGAAAATGTAAAGGAATTTGAAGAATACATTAAAATATTTCAAATGCTTTGATCATTTTATCAATTAATCTGCAGAACCAAGTATATAAAAACTGTTACAAAATCAATTGAATTATGTAAAATTGAGTAAATTTATAAGAATTCAAATCAATTAAAAAATTCAAAAGAATTTCAAAGAATTCATAATAAATTAATAAGAATTCAAGGTGAAATCCAAAAAATAATTTTAAATCTCTTCAAATATTTAAAACCCTACGAAATAACTCCCTTTTCTTGAATAAATTCTTTAAAATCCACTAAAACGTTATTAAATCTCTTAAAATTATTAAAATCAATTAAAAATTCCTTGGAATATTTTAAGCTTTCCTAAAATATTTGAAATTCTTTGAAATCCTACAAAATACCTCACTTCTCGTAAAAAAATTTTTTATCCACTAAAATATTATAAAATCTCTGTGAAATTCTATGATGATATTTCTTGAAATCCTGAAAAATGTATTAAAATGTATTGAGAGTTTTAAAATCCCTTAAAGTCATTGAAATCCTCGGAAATCTTATAAAATAACGAATTTTAATCTTTTTCAATCCCTTTCTCTATTCTTCGTGACCGAAGACTCTTATCTTTTTCTATCCCTTAGTCTACCTATCTATTACGAATTCCAATCTTTTTCAATCTCTTTTTGTATCCTTCGTGACGGAGGACTCTTATCTTTTTCTATCCCTTAGTCTATCTATCTATTACGAATTCCAATATTTTTCAATCTCTTTCTCTATACTTCGTGACCGAGGCCTCTTATCTTTTTCTATGCCTTAGTCTATCTATCTATTACGAATTTTAATCTTTTTCAATCACTTTCTTCATCTTTCGTGAACGAAGACTCTTATCTTTATCTATCCCTTAGTCTATCTATCTATTACTAATTTCAATATTTTTCAATCTCTTTCTCTATCCTTCGTGACCGAGGACTCTTATCTTTTTCTATCCCTCGAAATTGGGGAGTCCATCGAAAAGTTAGAAAATTCATTAAAAAAATTAATTTGGCTTTGACCACCTCAGCCACCTAGCGTCCCCTGCTCCCATTAAAAAGATATAGATCCTATCTTTCTGAATAATTTTGAATCTTTATGATAGAAAGAGATAGAGAGAATCTATCCCATTCTATCTCTTCGTCAATATAAATTCACGTCTATCTTTTTCAACACCGTCTTTTCTATCTCATCCTATCCACTATTTATCCGTATCAACCTTTTTTTATCTCACTGTCAATCTAAATTCCCTTCTATCTTTTTCAATCTCATTTTCTTTATTTCATCCTCTTCTACGTTTATCAACGTCAATCTCTTTCTATCTATTTTTCAATCTGAATTCACGTCTATCTTTTTCAATACCCTCTTCTCTATCTCATCCTATCCTTCATCTATCGACGCCAATATTTTTCTATCCCTAAATAAATCTACATTTCCATCTATCTTTTTCAATATCCTCTTCCCTATCTCATTGTATAACACATCTATCAACGTCAATCTTTTTCTATCTATTTTTCAATCTGAATTCATGGCTATCTTCTTCCATACACTATTCTCTGTCTCATCCTATCCTTTATCTGTCCACGTCAATATTTTTCTATCTCTGAATTAATCTAAATTTCCATCTATCTTTTTCAATTCCTTCTCCCTATCTCATTGTATCATACATCTATCAACGTCTACCTTTTTCTATCTATTTTTCAATCTAAATTCACGTCTATCTTTTTCAATACCCTCTTCTCTACCTCAACCTATCCTTTACCTATCCACGTCAATATTTTTCTATCCCTAAATTAATCTAAATTTCCATCCATATTTTTCAATCTCCTCTTCCCTATCTCATTGTATCACACATCTATCAACGTCAATCTTTTTCTATCCATTTTTCAATCTAAATTCACGTTTATCTTTTACGATACCCTCTTCTCTGCCTCACCTTTTCCTTTGTCCACCCACCTCAATCTTTTTCTATCCCTTTGTCAATCTAAATCCACGTCTATCTTTTTCAATATCCTTTTCCCTATCTCATTGTATCATACATCTATCTTTTTCTATCAATTTTTCAATCTGAATTCACGTCTATCTTTTTAAATACCCACTTCTCTATCTCATCCTATCCTTCATCTATCCACGTCAATATTTTTCTATCCCTAAATCAATCTACATTTCCATCTATCTTTTTCAACATCCTCTTCCCTATCTCATTGTATCACACATCTATCAATGTCAATCTTTTTCAATCTAAATTCACGTTTATCTTTTAAAATACCCTCTTCTCTGTGTCACTTTTTCCTTTGTCCACCCACCTCAATCTTTTTCTATCCCTTTGTCAATCTAAATTCACGTCTATATTTTCCAATCTCCTTTTCTCTATCTCATCCTACCCTGCTTCTATCGACGTCAATCTTTTTCTATCTTTTTGTCTATATAAATTCACATCTTTCTTTTCCAATCTCTTTTTCTCTATCTCATCCTATCCTGCTTCTATCAACGTCAATCTTTTTCTATCTCTCAATTAATCTAAACTCCCTTTATCTTTTTCAATCACCTCTACCCTATCTCATTGTATCATACATCTATCAACGTCAATCTTCTTCTATCTATTTTTCAACCTGAATTCACGTCTATTTTTTTCAATACCCTCTTCTCTATCTCAACCTATCCTTTACCTATCCACGTCAATATTTTTCTATCCCTACATTAATCTAAATTTCCATCCATATTTTTCAATCTCCTCTTCCCTATCTCATTGTATCATACATCTATCAACGTCAATCTTTTTCTATCTATTTTTCAATCTGCATTCATGGCTATCTTCTTCCATACCCTCTTCTCTATCTCTATCTCATTCTATCCTTTATCTATCCACGTCAATATTTTTCTATCTCTGAATTAATCTAAATTTCCATCTATCTTTTTCAATTCCTCTTCCCTATCTCACTGTATCATAGATCTATCAACGTCTATCTTTCTCTGTCAATTTTACGATATAAATTCACGTCTATCTTTTTCAATACCCCTTTCTCTATCGTTTCTCTAGATAGGGAAAAGGAGATTCAAAAAGATAACGGTAGTTTAGATTGTTAGAGAGATAGAAAAATATTGACGTTGATAGAAGCAGGATAGGATGAGATAGAAAAAGATTGACGTCGATAGAAGCATGATATGATGAGATAGAGAAAAGGAGATTAAAAAAGAAAGACGTGAATTTATATAGACAAAAAGATTGACACGGATAGATCGAGGATAAGAAGAGATAGGGAAAAGGAGATTGAAAAAGATAAAGGGAGTTTAGATTGATAGAGAGATAGAGAAAGATTTACGTGGATAGATGAAGTATAGGATGAGATAGAAAAGAGAGGATTGAAAAAGATAGACGCGAATTCAGATTGACAAAGAGATAGAATGGGATACATTTTCTCTATTTGGATCATAAAGATTCAAAATTATTCAAAAGGATAGGATCTCTATCTTTTTACTTCCAGCAGGGCAATAGGGGATATAGGCACCGGTCTGTGAGGCCTGAAAGCAGCATCGGGGGAGCCCCAGAAAGATAGAAGTCCCTACACATCAAGCAACAGATAACTTGACCGCTAAGATCAATCTCTGCCGACCTAATGTAATCCCATCAACTAAGATAACAGCTGAAGGCCTGAAAAACTCTGTGCGTATGATGATCGACATTAACTATTAACCATTAACCGTAATAATAACTTAAATATATATTATGCCTCAAAATGTTTAGAAACACAGAATAAAATGTACCCCTTTGAACCAGTTGAGACATTAATCATACCACCTCGAACAATTACCCATTTTCAAGTTCAGACAAAAAAAAAACAGATAAAAATGAAAGGTTATGTCCCTCGTTTATCTCTTGGAGAAGGAATCAATGTAGATGAAGCACTAGTAAAGAATCATGAAGGAAAAGCTTACCTAAAAATCGCCAATACAAATTCTGATCAAATAAAACTTGTAATTTCAATAATTGACGTAGCAGATTTCGAAAAAATAAATACAGGCCTCACAGTCCCTATGGGATAAAATATAGGGACCAAAGGGTACTTTTTGTCACGCTCATAGGGTATTTTTTTCGTGCTCAAAGGGTAACAAATTCAGGATAAATTCGTAATACTTCAAAACTAGCTGTGAATTCGATCTCGAGTGTTTCCACTTTGTTTGTATTTATAATTATATGGTGCTCATTTCACGAGCATTTTGCTTCCCGTTAGCAAATGTATTTGCTTCCTCATAGAGGAAGCATTAGTTTTTTTTTTTAATAATAGACAAACCAAAGTCTTCATTTTGATCAATTTAAAAATAGAAATGTACAAAAAATGCAAAACTACAAAATAATACAAAACAAAATTTTAACACAAAGACAAATCTGACAAATCAAATTTTGTATTCGAAATGATAATTTTTTGAGATTTTTTGAGTCAGAATTACTCTATTTGAAAATTTATGATCAAAAAGTCTTTTCTAATCATGCTTCAACTTTGAATTATGTCGATGAAACAAGTTGTTCTGTTTGAAACAGATGACTCAAATATTATAAATGATTATAGATCAATCGATTTATCTCGAACCAAGAAATCTTTGATATTCCTGCATCAACTTTGAATTATGCTAATGGCAAAAGTTTTACTATAGAAAATCGTGTTTTCAAATATTATGCATTACCATAGCTTCCTTACTCTTCAATAAAATGTATAAATGCTATGGGTCAATCGATTCGTCTTGAATCAACACAACTTTTCTATTCTCGCATCAAGTTTAAATTATGAGAATGAGAAAATTTTTACTATAAAAAACCGATTTTAAAATATTATGCATTACCATAGCTTCCTTAATCTTCAATAAAATGTATTAATATTATAGGTCAATCGATTCGACTTGAATAAACACATCTTTTCTGTTCTTGCATCAACTTTGAATTATGTCAACGAAAAAAGTTTTTAGTTCCCTATGCTTTAATAAAATATATTAATAGTATAGGTCAATCGATTCGTCTCGAACCAAGGAATCTTTTATATTCTTGCATCAACTTTGAATTATGTCAATGAAAAAAGTTTTACCATAAAAAACTGATTTTTAAAACATTATTATGTGCTAAAAAAAATGCAAAAAATATTTTTAGAAACCGTTCAGTCAGTTTCAAGATATTAGTTGGGAAAATAAGCCCTTCAAATTTCATAAATTTATCTGCAACCGTTTTGAAGTTATCGTGTTCACAAAAAAGTGTGATATCCACACATTCACACACACACCCATCCGGACAATTGCTTAGAACATTGTATTATACATTTTTAAATTGGGGAAGGTTCAATGAAATGAATTTAAAAATTTGGAAAATGTTACCATTACAAAGCTTCCTCTATGAGGAAGCAACAATTCAAATTAAATTCCAAAGAATTCCAATGAATCGGAAAAATTTTATTAATTAAAAAAATTCCATTGATTTCCGTAAAATTGGAATGAATTTAGAAGAATTTAAGGTAAAAGAGAAGAATTTGATGAAATTCATGAAAATTCACGGTGAGGTTAAAAGAATTTAGGACCAATTAAATAACAACTTTTAAAAATTCGAAAAAATGAATTGAATTAAACAGAATTGAATGAATTTAGAAGAATTGTAGTAAATTAAAAAGATTCGAGAGAATTCCAAAGAATTTAAACGAATTGAAGGTGAATTAAAAAAAAAATTAAATCTTTGAAACCCTACTAATTTCTAACTAAAGAAGTGACTGATGACTACAAAACAATTCAAATTAAAGTGAAATGAATTGGAAAAAAATTGAAAAAATTCCATTGATTAAAATAAAATGTAGAAAATTTTAAGGGAAATAAGAAGAGTTCGATGAAATTCGTAAAAAAATCAAGCTTAATTTAAAAAATAATGAGATACAACAACAGATACAAAAAAAATGTTGAGGAAATAGTTTGCACATTTAAAAAAGTTCTTTTACGCATTTACGATATCTTGTACCATTTCCAAGAAAAATGAAAAAATTCAATTTTCATAAACAAAAAATTCTCTTCATTCCTGGCTTATGGAAATACCTACCATTTTTTTCACATTTTTTGCTGAAACAATTAAGTTACAAAATTATTGTCAAGACAAGAAATTTTTTGACTGAAAAGTTTTGATATTCAATATATTTAAATATATATCATATTTATCCAGGTATTTTTCAATAATGTATAAAAACTTCCTTTGAATCTCAGTTTCAAACATAAATAAATAATAACTGGACCCACATTTTCAGATTCTTATTATCTATTTATTTAGATTCTTCAATAGAGTTGTTGCAGCAAAAAATTTGAAAATTCGAATTTATGAAAAATAATTTTCTGATGAAAAAATTGTTCAGCCCACATAAGACTCACATAGAGTTTTCCTCATATGAACGTATATTTTTTTTAAATATGGAAGAAAAATGGTGGGTATTTCCATAAGCCAGGAATGAAGAGAATTTTTTGTTTATGAAAATTGAATTTTCATTTTTCTCGGAAATGGTACAAGATATCATAAATGCGTAAGAGAACTTTTTGTAGAACTTTTTTAAATGTGCAAACTATTTTGTCAACATTTTTTTTGTATCTGTTGTTGTTTTCAAGAAAAATTTGAAAATTCGATTTTATGAAAAAAATTTCTCCTGGCCACAAAAGTTATTTAGCCCGAATTAAACTCACAAGGTATTTTCATATGATAGTACACATTCAACAAAAAATTGGCAAAAATATAAGTGTGGGTTTTTTGAGAAAATTGACAATTAACATTTTCACAAAAACCGCCGCTATTTTGTTAATTTTGAAGATTTTTTTAATTTTCTCGCGGATTTCTAAAAAAATCGATAATTTCTACCAGAATCTGAAAAGAAATAGTAAATATCTCCATTAGGTCAAAAGTTATACGAGTTTAAAGAAAAAATTGGGGTTTTTTTGAAAAACAAAGCCAAAAATTCAAATACGCATAAGTTGAAAGCAATTTAAAAATATGCAAAAATTTCATTGAATTCAGTAACTTTGAAATGAGCTTAGAAAAATGCGAAAGAATTCAAAAGAATTTAATTAAATGCCTAAGAATTCAAGGTGAGGTTAAAAAACTTCAGGACCAATTAAATAAAAACTTTTAAAAATTCAACAAAATCCACTGATTAGGTAGAATTGTCTAAAATTTAGAAGAATTTACGTGAATTACAAAAATTCCAAAGAATTTAAAATAATTCAGGGTAAATTAATAAGAATTCAGGGTGAATTCCAAAAGAATAATTTCAAATCTCATCAAATATTTGATACCCCATTACTTTCTAACCAAAAAAGTGACTAATGACTACAAAATAATTCAAATGAATTGGAAAACAAAGGTTAAATCAAAGAAATTCCATTGATTACAATAAAATTTGAGTGAATTTAGAGAGAATTCAAAACGATTCAAGAATATGAAAAAATGCATTGAATTGAGTAAGTTTGAAATGAGTTCAGAAAGCTTCAAGAGAATTTAAAAGAATTTGATGAAATGCCTAAGAATTTAAGGTGAGTTTTAAATACTTTAAGATGAATTAAACCAAAACTTTTTAAAAATTCACTGAATTGAGTAGAATTGAGTTAATTTAGAAGAATTCAAAAAAAATTTTTAATAATTCAAGATAAACTAATAATAATTCAGAGCAAAGTTCAAATGAATTGAAAAAAATATTTGAAAAGCTTCAAGTGAATAAATTCTTCGAAATCCATTATGAAATTAAAAGGAATCTGATGATACTTTCTGAAATCCTGGAAAATTGATTAAAATACCTTCAGAGCTCTTAAAATGTCAAAAAGTCATTGAAATCTTCAAAAATCTTATAAAATCCCTTAGAATCTTTTAAAATATCCTATAACCTTACAGTTCCTGTAAAATTCTTCCAAATCTTCCGAAATTCTAGGAAATTCTTCAAAACCGCACGCAAATTTTTAAAATCCCTTAAAATTGTTTAAATCTCTTGAAAATGCATTGGAATCTTTTAAAATACCCTAAAATATTTCAAAGTCTTTGAAATCCCTTCAAACTATTGAAATAAATCAAAAGTTTCTGGGAATCTTTTAAAATTTCTTAAAATATTTAAAATCTTTTAATATCTTTTGAAATCCCTTAAAACTTTTTAAAGCCCTTGAAAACGCTTGGAAATCTTTTACAATACCCTTAAATATTGTATTTGAAAAAATACCTTAAAATATTCAAAAGACTTCTAAGGAATTAAAAGAATTCAGGATAAATTAATAAGAATTCAGGGTGAATTCCAAAAAATCATTTCAAATCTTTGAAACCCTACGAAATACCGCACTTCTCGTGAGTAAACTCTTTCAAATCCACTAAAATATTATAAAATCACGTGACATTCTATGAAATCTGATGATATTTCCTGAAGTAATGGAAAATTTATTCAAATACCTTTAGAGCTTTAAAAAACCCTTACAATAATTGAAATCGTCGGAAACCTTATAAAATACCAAGAAATCTTTTAAAATATCTTGAAACCTTACAGGTCCTGTAAAATCGTTCAATTTCTTTGGAAATTCTAGAAAATTCTTTATCCTAAAATATTTCAAGCGCTTTGAAATCCCTTCAAATTAATAATAATAATAATAGTAGAATTCCTTGAAATCTTTTAAAACCCCCTAAAATATTTAAAATTCTTTGAAATCTTTTGAAATCCCTTGAAACTTTTAAAAGCTCTTGAAAATTCCTTAGAATTTTTAAAAATACCTTAAAATCTTAAAAATCCTTTCAGGTTATTGAAATCTATTCAAAATTTTTCGGAATCTTTAAGAATACCCTGAAATATTTCAAAATAATTGAAGAAAATTCAGAAATAGGTATAGAATATATATTGAATAGTAATTAACCCATAAGTTATTTATTCAAAGAAAAGTAACTATAGTGACTTTTTCTTGCAAAGTGACTATAGTGGCTTCATCTTAAAAAAATAACTAAAAAGTTATTTGAGAAAAAAGTGACTAATAGTGACTGTGTGGCAGCCATTATGGGCTGAAAATAGGGTACCATAGGGACCAAATATTGATAATAGGGTACTTTAGGGACCTCAACTGAATATAGGGTACAATAGGTGATATAGGGACCGGTCTGTGAGGTCTGCAACCAGACAATTAGGAACATTTTTAAAAGGAAGTACACTTTTAGAAAAATCTGTACTAAATTTAGTATACATGTAATGCAAGCGAGAATGCACAACATGAAATTAAATTTAGTATACCAGCGTACAGTAAATTTATTATATTTATACTGAATTTAGTACACGCATATACTAAATTTCATATACGTGTATACTAAATTCAGTATGAATATACTAAATTTACTGTACGCTGATATACTAAATTTAATTTCATGTTGTGCATTCTTGCTTCCATTACATGTATACTAAATCTAGCACAGATTTTTCTAACAGTGTAGATTTATCGGTTGCAAAACAGCTTTATCAGCCACAGAAATTCAGTGAAATATGTAACACAGGAGAAGATAGACTAGAATGTTTCAAAAAACTCTTTCGATTAGACCACTTGAATTAGGATGAACTTGAATACGAAGAACGCCTGATAACTAATCATGCAGATAAATTCCAATTTCCAGGAGAATCATGAGAACCTACAAATGTGCTCAAACATACAATACCCACACGCGACAAGTTGAAAAATTGTTAAATGATAGAATAATAAAAGCCTTCACAATCTTACAGTAGTCTAGCATTTTTGGTTCGTAAAATACCAGATTCACCCGGAAATATTAGATGGAGAATAGTTTTAGATTATCGCAAATTAAATGAGAAAACTATCGAAGATTCGCACCCTTTACCAACATACATGACATTCACTAATAAGTTGTTTTTCGAATTAGACCGATTTATAAGAATAAATTTATAAAGATGGTAGTGATTGATGGCCATTGGTCTTTGTAATTCATATTATATATTTAAGAATTGAAGTACAGTCAATGCATTTCACTGTGGAACCACAGCCTCATCAGGACTATAACAAACAATGGATAATGTCATGAATATGTATACATATATGGTCTATTATCGACGAATACATTTTTCATTTACTAATTTTATTTTTAAATTCACTAATAAGTCATGAGTAAGTCCTATTTAAAATTGATTAGAATCCA